>RJWJ010008500.1:0-53285 GCA_004363605.1 Indri indri
CTGTTCACCAACGGTTCCCACGTCTGAGAAGCAAACAAATGCCAAGGAACACAGGCAGCTAAAGCAGCCGGGCAGAAACTGGGGGGCTCTCGGCCAGCAAGCATGGAGGGGCTCCCTGTGCTGGGGTGGCGGAGGCCATCAGAGTGTCCCCGCAGGCCACGCCATGCCACGCCGTGTCTGTGTTCCTGCCGTGGCCCCATCCCAGGAAGTGGCCGCAGCAATGTGCGGAGTCTGACACCCAGCTTCACGGCAATAAAGGGGAGGATATTCCCCCCGGCCCCTCCCCATTACGCAGCCTTTATGCCCAAATCAGTTTAAATTTTCTTTTTAATTACGTACATAGCTTTCTATGTGAAGCTTCTGACTAGAAATATGTATCTCATTTTATTTTATGTTATTCAATTGACCCAAACACAAAGTCATTTTTCTTAAATACTGAATGCTCATGTACCTTTTTAATTAAAGCTTTAAGAGCTCTTAATTAAAATCATAAATCACAGGCAGCAATTTCTACCTAAATTGTCTCGCATGCCTTCCTGGTCCTCTTCCTGCTGTCACGGTGACCTGCGAGACAGGCGAGGGGTGAGGGTGACTTTCACACCCATCGATTGCGAAGCAGCCAGAGCACGGGCGGGGGGCCGGCCGGTGGTCCCGTGGCTGCGTCTCCGTCATCAGCCAGGCCCCTGTGGTGGCCAACAGGGTTGGCCTGGGAGCCTTATTCAGGGACACTCTTCCCTCCCACCCGTGTCCCTCCGCGCTGCGCCGGAGAACGGTGCCGCCCGTGCGTCCCCGCGGGGTGGGGCCCGCTGTGGTGGGAGATTTTGTGTGTCAGAAAGAATTGGCCACGTACTCGCATTTTGAAAAATTAACAAGTGGCTCTCACAAATACCTCATTGAGGCACAGCTGGCATTCAATAAACTGCTTATACTTAAAGGGTGCGACTCGACGCGTTTTGGAACATACACGCCCACGACGCCATCAGCACAGCCGGGCTGACCAGCACAGCCGTCCTGCCCCCAAGGACGTTTCCCTTCTCGTCCCTCCTGCCCCCCACCACCCGCCCCCGCCCAGGCAGCCCCCGTTCCGATTTCTGTGGCCATAAACCCATCTGCATTTGACAGAAATTTCACAAATGGAATCATACAGGATGCAGCATTTTTTGACTGGCTTCTTTACTCAAAATAATTTTGGGTTCCCTCCGTGTTATTGCGCTGTCAATAACAGTTCTGTTTTTTATTTAATCTCTGAGGAATATTCCCTTGAGTGGATACGCCACATTTTTCCCTGTCTCCTGTTGATAACCTTTGAGCTGTTTCCCGTTTGGAGACATTCATAATAAAACTTCCATGAAAGTTCACATGGTTTTTATCTCTTATGTACTTTCTTTTCTCTTGGGTCAATACCTAGTAGTAGAGTAGCCGGATCATATATTAGGTGCATTTTTAACTTTCTAAGAAATCTCCAAAGCGTTTTTCAAAGTTACGCCGTCTTATCTTGCCAGCAGCAGGGCATGAGGGTTGCAGTTGCTCGATTCTCCCCGAGACGTGGAACGTCAGTCCTTCCATTTTAGACCTGCTAACTGGAGTGCAGTGGTGAATCGGCGTGATTTTAATTTACGCTTCTCAACGGCTAATGATGCTGAGCGTCTTTTTGGAGTTTTCTTGCCATCTGCGCATCTTCTTTAGCGACTTATCCGAATCCCTTACCCGCTGTCATGGTGGACGGTTCACTTTCTTGCCATTGGGTCTTCAGTCTTCCCCACGTGCCGGGCGCACGTCCTGTACCAGAACCGTGGCTTGCACCTGTTCCCCCAGTCTGTGGCTTGCCTGCTACCTTGATGGTACCTTTCAAAAAGTACATATTCTTACTTGGGGTGAAGCCCAGTTTATCATTTTTCTTCTTTTGTGGGTCATGCTTTTGATGTCATATATAAAAATATTTGCCCAAACCCAAGGACACTGGATTATCTCCTATATTTTCTTCTTCTATAGTTTTACGTTTAGGTCTATGATTCATTTTAAGTTAAATTTTGTGTATGGCAAATTTTTCTTTGCAATTATACTCATTTTTCTACATGTTTTGGAACTCTGTTATTAGGTGCACATGCATTTAGAATTCATATGTCCTCTTGATATTAGCCTTTTATCATTGTGAAAGACACTCCTTTATGCCTGGCTGTAGTCTCTGCTCTGACACCGACTCCGATGTCAATATCACACAATCACTCGCACTGTATTTGGGTTAGCGTTGGTTTGGTGTGTCTGTTTCCACTCTCTGCGTTTAACCCATCTGTATTCTTGTAGGTGGCACACGCCGTAGTTCCCTTTATCCGCGGTTTCTCTTTCCATGGTTTTAGTTACCTACCGTCAACTGTGGTCCAAAAATATTAAATGGAAAATTCCAGAAATAAGCAATTAATAACTTTTAAATTTTGTGCCATTCTGAGTAGCGTGATGAAATCTCACGCTGTCCCTCCCCACCCACCTGGGGCGTGAATCACTCCATGCTGTGCACGCCTGCCTGCTAATCACTTAGTAGCCATCTCAGTTACCAGATCAAAAAAAGATAACATATACATGGTTCGGTACTATCCGCAGTTCCGGGCATCCACTGGGGGTCTTGGAACTTATCTCCCGTGGATAAGGGAGGACTACTGTTTTTAGATCTTGATTTTTTTTTTTTTTAATCTAAACTGACAATCTCTGAGTTTTAACTGGGGCATTTAAACCATTTACGTTGAATGTAATCATCGGTAAGGTTGAGTTGTATCTCGCTTTTGTTTTCTACTTGCCCCCATGTTCTTTGTTCCCTTTTTCCTGTTTTTTCTTTCGTATCGAGTATGTATTAGGATTCCATTGTATGTTCTGTTTTTGGTAGTTGTAACTCTTTGCTTTGCTAGTTCACGGCTGTTTAGGGTTTATACATGCGTCTCTACCTGTGATGGTCCAGTTCAAGTGACACCGGAGAGACGCACACGCAACGGAAGAACCTCGCGATAGTATGTGCTTCCTTCCTACCTTCTGGCTTCATTTGCATACATTTTGCTTCTACGTATGCTATAAACTCCCAGTACATGAGTCTTAAGTTGGCTTTAAGCCATCAGTTACTTGTTAAAGAGATGTAAATTAAAAGAATAAGATAACTTTGTATTTATCCATGCAGTCACCGTTTCTGGGACTCTCGTTCATGTAAATCTATGTTTCCATCTGGCACTTTTTTTTCTGCCTAAAGAACTTCCTCAAACGTTTCTCGTCGCATGGTTTCGTTGGTGGTGATGATCTTTCAGCGTCTGTACATCCGACAAAGTCTTTGAAAGATATTTTCGTTAGCGAAGAGTTCTAGGTTGACACGTTTTTCCTTTTCTCAGCATTTTGGAAATCGCACTCCCCTGTCTCAGCCTGCATGTTCCCAGTGAGAAATCTGCTGTCATTCTTTCGTTTGTTCCTCTGCACTTTGTGTCTTTTTTCTCTGGCTGCTTTTAAGATTTATAATTCATCACCGATGTTAAGTAATTTTATTATGATATGACTTCGTAATTTTCTTTTTGCTTGCAGTTTGTTGAGTTTCTTGGATCTATGAGTTTACAGTTTTTAACAAATTGGAAAATTATTAACTGCAGTTTTTAAAAGTATTTTTCTGTCCCTATCACCTTTCCGGGGTTCTAATTACGACCTTATTAGGTTGAGTTCGGACCATGGCTCTATTCACTTTTTCTGCTGTTTTTTTTTTTTTCCTGTGTTTCATTTTGAATAATTTCTATTGCTGTGGATTCAAGTTCACAAATGCAATTTCTATAGCAATTAGACACTGCTGTCATTAGTTAATTGCTGAAAAGGACAGTGTCTCATGCAGTGGGCAGTGCCCTGGTCCCACCCAGCTCATTTTTACCCCAGACACTGTCTAGTCTAACTTAGGCCTTGCTCATTGTTCATGCCCCTACTTAGCACACTCAAGATTATTTCTAGCTTCTTAAAGACAAAAAGTATGGTTATAATAGCTGTTTTAATATCCATGTCTACCAATTATATCATACATAATTTCTGAGTCAATTTTTTTTTTCCTCATTTGGGGCCATTATTCCTGCTTCTTCATACAGATGGTAATTTTTTATTGGATACCAGATATCATACTTTTACTTTGTTGGATGTCGTATACTTTTGTATTCCTATAAATAGTTTTGCTCTTTGGAGAGCTACTTGGAAACAGTTTGATCTTTTCAATTCCTGAAATCTGACCTGCAGTGCATGTTGTCCAGGTTTGCATCGCTTGTGGACAAAGGTTAAATATGGTCCCATTAATAGCCGCTCTGTCTTGATTAGACACAGAAGTGTCCGAAGTCTCTTCTGCATCTCGGCCTTTCCTCAGTGGCAGCATCTGGCACACGGTCACGAGAACGTGAGACACAACAGTACGGCAACGTTTATCAGTGCGAAATCACATGGACGTACTTAAGATGTTTAATGGCTGGATCTTGGCGTTCATCCCAAACGCTTTCGGGGACGAGTACACGCCTGCTGACTGGGTTTCAGACACGGGTTCCATGTGCTGGGTCATTATGTGCCACTCGTCAGAGAGCAGGGACTCTGTGGTCCTTGGCGCAGTTAGCGGGGGCTCTCTCGGCGCTGCCCCTCCAGAACCGTGAACAATGTCCCTCTGGGTTGTCACTCTCCTGGTCTGAAACAGAGAGACCCAAACTGAAACTGAAATCCGTTGGCAAGCCCGACAAACGCCTGGCGACGCCTCCCTGGCTCCCACACCCGGGTCCTACCCACGGAGGCCTTGTGACCTGACAGCCCCAGCCCTGGGGACTCCGCAGCGAACACGCTCTGCACAGAAGCTCAAAACCAGACACCATGGAGTGAGAGGGCGGGTACTTCGATTTAGGACATACATACAAATTTCTTACACATTTAAGATTGTATATTAATTTTTTACAAATTTAATATATATTTCATGTATATGTACATATATGAAGTACATGTAAATATGTTTACACCTATTTATATTTACGAATATATTTTATATGCACATACATTCATACATATAATTTGACACCACGATAATCACAAAAAAACGGTTCCGTGTGACAGAATGACAAAGGAAGAAGATATGCTTGCGTTAACACCCAAGTCACCTCCCGTGGGCGACGCCAGGTCAGGTTTGCCAGCCTGGCCAGCATCACCGGGACAAAGCCACACACCCCGGCACCGCCCCTCGGTCGCTCACTGACCGAGCACGAACACTCTGTGTGGGCCAAGTGCTTTGTTGACTCGATCGATCCTCGAGAACTCCCAAGGGGCAAGCGTCATCATAATCATTTCTGCTTTACAGATGCGGACACCGCGTCCCTGAGAGCTGGGGTCCCTTGTCAGTCGCACTCCAGAACCCGCGTCCTGCGCCCCTTCCTGCCGCTTGTTCCCTGAGTAAACCCCCTCAGTGTCAGTGTCCGCGTCTGTAAAACGGGAAGATACGGCCTAGGGCTGCCCCGACAGGCATCGAGTGACAGACTCCTGTGGGACGAGGGACTAGGAACACGGGGTCCCATCTTTAGATCCAAAGTCAGTGGGAAGAAACCGGTAAGCAGAGAAGGGAGTTTCCACCATCCCTGGGGGAGGAAATGCACCCGACTCGTGCGTTTTGTGGAATCAGGCACCATTTGCTGACCGAGCCGTTTTGGAATTGCCACGGGCTCGTATGATCGGTGAATTTTACATAAAAATCTGTCGGCTGGACAATTTTTGAGAATCACATTCAAGAAATAGAGGCTGGGTGGCAATACATGAATAGCCTTGGTTCAGTTCAGTGAACATTTATCAGATACTTCCCCGGGCTATGTTGTGGGAAACAAAACAGATGAGGCCATCGCCCCATCTAGACACTATTCCAGAAAGTTCCTCCCTGATAGAGGTTTTAAATTTTAATGTTGTGGTTTCAGAGGCATTTGCATAACTAAAGGAGAGTTCATGATTTCTCACCAAGGGACGTGTTCTTGAAGAATTTGTGTACAAATCGTGTTTATTAACCTAGGGAAGGATTTAAAAGCAAATAGAACCACTTCGCAATCCCGCCACCAAAAGAAAACACTTTTTCTGTTGTTTATCATTCCAGGACCGTGCACAGGTGTTAAGTGTAAAGAGGTCATTCTAACACACACAGCAGCTTTTCTTACAAATACAGGTCACGTATACAAGCTGTTTTCCTACTGTCCCGCGTTAGCCAAGCTACCACTGCAATAGGACCACGCGGTACAGTCTCAGACGCCAGTGGCACACATGCTGTTACTGGCGCGCGCAGCCGTGCGGGCCCGTATGCGAGGAGGCCCCGCTGGGCGGCTCCACCCACACCTGGGCTCACGTTTGCTCCACACGTCTCCGCGCTGGGGCCCAGACTCACCCGGCGCTCTCACCTCCCGGCAGGTCACCGGAGAACGGGCCAGGCCACACCACGCCAGCACATTCGAGGAGTCTTCCTGCATCACATTTGCTCACCTCCGTTAGCCAAAGCAAGTGGCCGACCAAGCCCAGCATCCCTGGGCGGGGACAGGCACTCGTGGCCACCACACGGCAGGAGGGGGGAGCGGGAACACTAGCCCTCCCTCTGCAGGTTGGACAACGTATGGGGACTGTCCTTCCATGGCGATGAAAACACAGCTGCGTCATCTTTCTTAGTGGCTACAAGTACCGGCTGTTACTGATACAAAATAACTTATTTAATTAATCCTGTGTGACCAGGCCTTTAGGTTGATTTAATGCTTTGGAGTCACAGCAGCAGCGCCGCCGTGTTGAGCGCCCCGTGCCAGGTCATTCTGCATAACGTGCAGAAGGCCGAGCAGGAGCTTCTTCCCCTGCGGCAGCTGAGAGCGCGGGGTCTGCAGGCCTGCAGGTCTCTGACGAGCTCTCGGGGACAGAGCAGGAGCTGTCCTTCTTGGTCCTGGCCTCCCGCCCACTGCCCAGTGCACAGAGCCACCTGAGATCTGCCGGGGAGGACGGCGCTGGTCTCGCACACTGGTTGGGAATTCTCTGCCCAGCCAAGCGACTCTGTTTCCTTAGAGGAAGCAAACCACCCCTGCTCCCGCTCTGCGGGATTCCTGCAAAGATCAAAGGGACCAGGGGTGGTGAAATTCCTCGAAGGGAGACTGGGATTGCTACGAGCAGAACCTGGGTGTGCCATCTCCCTCCATGCGCGCTCACCTCCAGCCGGGGCACAAAAAGCGAGGCCAAAAAGAACCTAAAAGTGTCCTAAACGCTGGGCCTAACTGCCGTGGTCCAGTCCCACAATCATTGTTGCCTTTCTCTTTCCTGACCTGGAACAGTCCTTGTCAGTGTCCAAATGCTCTTCCAGGAAAAGGGGAGGTGACGGCTACACCTGTCCTGTCCACACACAGGTGTCCTCAGGTTGAACAAAGGGTGTTTGAGGACTGTATTTCGTTCTTAGGGAAGAATACATGACATATAGAAGATGCATCAATTTTTATAAAATAGGAATAAATATAAAACATAAAAATATGTTTAAATATTTTAAGTTGAACATAGCCATGTAGCTAAATGTCCCCTGGGAGCGGAACTGTGTGCGTGTGTGTGTGTGTGTGTGTGTGTGTGTGTGTGTGTGTGTGAAGGGCTGCACACCCGCCTCGGTGTTCAGCCGTGGGGGTCATGGCCTTGGCCAAGCAGCCCATGGGAAGATTGCCGCAGGGAGGGCCTTGAGCACGCAGGAGGTCAAAGGCCTTGAGCACATGGGAGGTCACACGCTCACCACGGTGGCCTTTCCCTGGGCTGCGGTGGGACAGGAATTTCACCTCCCTCTTCTGATCAACCATCTTCTCTGTTTCTTTACAAGGTGTGTATCTCACACTATATTTAGCTACAGTCACAACAACTCTACTTGTGAGTTTGTTTGGAAAAAAAATCAAAGGACATTCATTATGCATGAGCTTAGAAAGATTCAGCACACTCCTGAAATCAACAAAATAGCACCTCTTCTTCCCATCTTGTAAATTCTGCCAGCACTCTCACCTCTGCAGAAAGAATCAGAAGCCCAAGTTTTAGTGGAAGAGGATTGAATTCCTTGTTTCACCTGGAGCCCACAGCCAGCCGGCCGCCCTCTGTGTCCTGGCGGTGGCCCGGATCTGAAAGTGGTCCTGTCCCAGGTGAGCCCTGGCCATCTCTGGCAGGACGTTGCCGGGCAAACACAGCCAGGGGGTTGGAGAGGGTGTTTTCCTGCATTCCCCTGCTGGTGAGAAGGAACCTTTATTTTAACTGGGATATTTTTCCTTCTGCCCCGATTACCTGCCAGTACACCGCCCACCTTACAGGACATTACTTTTAGGTGGGTTTTCCCTTCGATCCATTTGGTATTTCGTTGTTGCTAAAATAACATAAAATAACGAACTGTGCTCCCCACCTTCGTGGGCTGCTGGTTCAGTCCTCGAAACCACGTTGCCGTCACCCTGGTGTGGTGGGACCCCGGTGGTTAGTGTGTCAGCCCTCTTCAGTTCACGGATTCTCAAAGGAGCCCTTTCCTCGCGGTGGCTGCCAGGCGGGATGGGGCCTTGGCGGGTGTCCAGGGGGCGGCCCAGACGGCTGCTGGTGAAGTCCCAGGGTGTCTAAGGTCCCAGACTGGCTGTTCTAGCCGCCCCCACACCTCCTTCTCCTTCTTTAAATGCGGGGACAAGCTCACACCCTTCTTTTTGTCCTGGTTTGGCCCCAGGGCTGCTGGCTGTGCAGAGCCCAGACCCGTCTCTCCAGCCTGGGAGTCAGAACAGTTTCCTCAGCTCCGGTCACACTTCACTGTCTCCAACGCCCTTTAGAATTCAGATAAGAAAAGAAATTACAGCAGAGAGCTAAGCAGCAAGGCTGCATCAGGCGAGAAGTCCAGGACTGTGTTACTGGGAGAGCCCAACTTTCACAAATGGGGACCGTGCCGTGGAGCTGCCGCGATGACTGTCACTGGGTCAGCGTCATCTGATATGCTAAACCCAGGATGACGCTCCTTCCTGGGAGACCGGGAGCCATGTCACTGAGACAGGTTGCACCTGTGACCTGTGACCTGCCGGTAGCTTCAGTCTAACCTTCCCGGCTCAGCCTCTGCTCAAAGTTTCGGTGCCGCCTCCCGCTCTGCTGGACGGGCATGGCGTGAACCTCTCTCGCGCGGTTCCTCACTGAGCTCCGGTGCCACACTTGCTTCATCCCTGAGTCTTTTGGGTCATTTTTTTTCTCCCCACTACCAAATAGATTTGCAAATACTCGCTGGCACTTACATTTGGGATATGAATATAATGCGCAGCAATGGTAAGCCGTGAACCAACAGAAGAGCACACTGCTCAGGAGCCCAGAGCTCAAATAACTGCCACTTGGTGTTATGTTGCAAACGTTAAAATATATTGGAATCCCTAAGTGAATATTAGTATCAGTCATTCGTATTAGAAATTAGAGAGGATTTTAATTTCTTTGCACCATGTGTTGAGACCTGTGGGGCTGGCCGGCGTGGATGGGCCGAGCTTCCCACCCGTGCTGCAGCGCTCGGTCTTGGGCCGGGTCCCTGGCCTGGGCGGGCCGACAGGAGCAAACTTTTCCTCAAGGTCTGTTTTCTCACATATCCTGTGGGAACATTTGGCTACTTCCCACTTCGTAATTGTTTTTCCTTATTGACACTTAAATTAATTCACCTTACAAGCGTGAAATATTCTCCTTTCAAGTAAGTCCCTGTTGATTTATACAGTCACATCGAGTTTCTTCCACTGGCCGTATTGATCTTTCATTATTTGTCTATCGCAGACATTCCCGTAATGTCTCTGTGCCTAATAAAGGGCTTCCTGACCACCCTGAATTAGCTTTATTACCCGTCCTTGGAAATTTAAGATTATTATTTAAATGTTGTTTTATGTAAGGATTCATTCAAGGAAAAGATCGATAAATCACACCCTGGTGGCCCTGCGAAGAATGAGAAATCAGAAGGCACCGGGGCGCCTGTGGGTTGTCCCTCCGGGGCCCTGAGACCCCCGGGAGGCCCTGCTCCTCCTGCCCCTCTGTGAGCTCCGGGCTCAGGGGGTGCAAAGCCCAGCTGAGCAGCTCCCAGGTTCCGGGCCTGCATCCCATAACTCCCGAGAAGGCTGCGACAAGGGCTGAGTACTCTGGGCCAGCGGCTGTGAGGGACCCCGTCATGGCTGTGCAGAAACAGAAGCACAGAGGGGGAAGGCGGCAGGACTTCCGGTCCCTCGGAGCCCAGAGCTGGACCCACTTTGAGCCACAGGGCCAGCCCCCAGGCGGCTTCAGCGCCTTCCCCCAGGCGGTGCTGCTCCCCGCCCCCAGGGGCCCCTCCCCCACCTTCCACCATCCCTGCCCCTCCCCCAGGCCTGCAGAGACCACCGGGCTTCTGGTGCCGTCCTCAGATGCACGAAGCCCCCGGCCAGGCCCACCGTGCATCCCCTCACACGGAACCTCACCACTGGAAGATCCAGGCCCAGGGGCAGCTCCCAGCACCCCTCTAGAGGCCTGTTCCTTCTGGGCCAGTGGGGTTCTCAGGGCTGCATGGTATAAGGTCATGCAAGGCGCTATCACACTGATAAGCTGACGTATACTCTGGAAACCTCAATTCCTTGACATTGCCAGGGACCCCAAAGGCTCAGACAGGACCCTGCTCCTCCCTCGTAGCCCAGACGCTTGGTATTTCGTTTACTGATTTGCAGGATCACCCCCTGGGGACCCCTGGAGATCCTTCCAGGCAGGGAACTGTGTGCACCATCTTTAAAGATTGGCGTCTAAGAAAAGATCAACCAATATTCGAATGAATGAATGAACGAGCTACATTGGCGTGAGCAACTTGCGGGTCCTTGGCCGACGCCCCTGCCAGCCCAGACATAGGAGGTTTCTCTGGCTGGTGGTCTGAGTCCCCGTGGTGGTGTCCGTCAAGAACAAAGCTCAGACCTGGCCTCGCCTCCTTTTTGTTTACAGACATTTGCATTTTGATCACTTAAGACTCAAGGAGATGGGAAAGAGAGCCCTCCAAGGCCCTGCATCTCCTAATTCATTTGCATCGGCAAATCTGCATATAAATGGCAAAGCGGCCCAGCGAGGGCTCTGCCCCCCACATCCTGAGAATCTCCTTCCCACCTCTGTAGCTGCGGATATCAATTTGCGCTTGCCTGTTACCAAATTAGACCCAGTAATGAGCCGCCAGCTGCTGCTGCAGGGAGGGCCCAAACTGCGGACCCGCTGGTGGGGGGAGAACGGCGGGCGGCACCCTCGCTGTGGCGGTGGGTGCGCTGGGACGTGCCCCTGGGCACTCGCCCGGGTACCAGGCAGTCAGCTGGGGCGTCTCCCAGGCAACACATTGGTCCCCATGCGCCAGGGGCTTTGCAGATGAGGCTCTGAATTTGCAACTTAGCAGAAGGCGGGTTCTCTGCCGTTTTTATGGGGGGCACTTATCACATTTTCACAGACAACATAAGCATAATTTTAAGTATCAAACATCTTTAATGTCTTTATTCCTCAGGAAGCGACAGTAAACGCTCCTCTATTAATGGGCCGTTTCCTGTAAGGAGGAGATAAAGCGTCTATTCTTCTCGGGTTGTCCAATAAGCGCGGTTTGCGTTGTGGGCAGGTGCATCAATCCCGGGCCGGTTCTTCCTCTGGAGCTAATTTAAAGTCTCAGCGTCTCCAGCGAGGTCCTCAAACTGAGCTTAATTCAAATTCCAGCTTTAAAACCAAGGTCCGTTTCTCACCATTTCCTGATTGTCACGTGGGCTTTTTGTGTTTCCAGATCCCGAAAGCCGCCTTTGCAAAGCCTTGCTGAGAAGGCGCTTTCGTGGTGACCAGGTTCTAGAAGTACCGGCCAGCATGGCCTGGAATGGACATTTCTAGAAATCTCCCACAGACAGAGGGAGGGAGGGGAACTAAGTTTCCCGGTTGAGGCTTCCCCAGCTGTGCAGCCTCCAGCCCCAGGCTCCCAGGACACCTCCTTCCCCTCCGAAAGGCCTCCTCCTAGCAGATAAACTGCCTGTTTATTGGCAAAACATCTATTACATGTAGACATAGCACATTTTAATTTAGATGTTGCTTCTAAAAAATAAATGCACAAAGAGCACCGTCAATGGAAAAGAACCCAAACTCCATAAAATAATTTAAAGAGGTTTATTGTGAGCTGAATATGTGGGACCACGGCCCAGAGAGCCACGCTCAGGAAGGCTTGAGACATGGTCCCACCGTGGTTGGGTTATAGTTAGGTTTTGTACATTTTGGGGAGACAGGAATTACACATAAAGTCATAAATCGCTACGTGGAAGGGGTACACTGGTTTAGCCCGAAAAGGCAGGATGTTTCCAAGGAAGCATTACAGGTTACAGGTGGGTTTAAAGATACTTCGATTTGTGATAGGTTAGAGAAATGAAGCTTTGTCTAAAGGCTGGGAATGTTTTAAGTTAGGGAAGCCTGCTAATCAGAGACAAGCCGCAGGACATATACGGGACACACACCCAGACTCACGTGATCTGTTCAGTGACTGGATGACCTGCAGGTGTGGGTTAAGCACTGCCTTGCACGGCCTTAGCCTGTCATGAGTCACAAAGGACTTCTCCAAGAAGGGAGGGGGATGACTGAGCCTGTCTGACCTCCCTCGTGGCCAGAAACTCAGCTTTAAGGTACTTCTAGGTCCCCTTGGCCAAGAGGGGGTCCATTCAGTCAGCTGGGGGCTTAAGATTTATTTTAGTTCACAGCATAGATCTCATTCCAAAGGATATACTAAAAGAATAGACTCAGAAATTCAAACTACCTTCCATTTGTGATACTGGATGAGAAGGGAAAGTATCCGTGGCTCTACTAGCTGGCGTCCTAAGAAACAGAGGCCATTCCCAGAGCCATAGTTCACCCAGATAACTTGGGGTTCATCGCCACCTCCTTGCATTCACTGACTCCAAAAAAGGCTGAGTTGTTAAATGTTTCTTGGGTTCCTACACAATATTTCTCAGCAATGAGAGTTTGGGGCTGAGATTATGGTCTGCGTAAGGGGAACCCGGGTCCCACAGCATGGGCTGGGCTTCAAGATGATCAGATTATCCTGCAGAATCAGAGGAGGATGCTCACACGCCAGAGACTCGTCCCGGCGCTCAGATAGCGTGAGCCGTGGAAACGCCACCTAAAACTCAGCGGCAGGGAGAAGAATGTTAAGTGCTGACCTTTAGCACTGGCTGTGGACCTCGCACAGTTCTCTGGGCTAATCCTCTCGCCCGCTGAACTGGGCCTGGGGAGGCCGAGGCCCTGCTCACGGTGCCTGGAACAGAAAGTCGCAGGCCTGGGGACAGGACCGACGGGGGCTCAGACCACCTCCGCCTTCCACCAGTTCTGGCTTTGGGCAAATTATTCTCTTTCATCTCTGCAGCTGAGGATAGCAACACTCACTCCGACCTTCCTCCCTGGCCGACGAGGCGTGAGATGCCTGGGATGCTCAGTGGGTCCCTCACTGCTGGGGTCTGCGGAACGGCGACCACACAGCTCCGGGCAAGGACTCTGTGTTCGGGCTCTGGGAAAGGATGAATTGTTCAATGTGCGGGCACCGGTGGCCCCTGGCGCCTGATTCCTCCTGCCACACCCTTGGGTTCCTGCGGGGCGCCTGGGGGTGGCAGCCTCAGTGGCACCTCCACCTATGTCCTTGGCCTGTCCCAGGCTGCGCCTGCCCTGGGCACTGAGGCCGGGAGGAACGTCCCCATCACTACTGCACCGCGGCTCAGGGTGGCGCACAGCGCCTGGCAGGGCCCCACGTCTAACTCGCTCTGCATTTCCTTCTGTGGCTTCGGGTCGAGGAGGCAGGTGGGCGGCTCTTCTGCTTTGCTTCTCCGTTTGTCCACCTTGTTTGTTTCCTCCGTCGCGTTCACCCAAGCTCCACAGATACTGGAACACACCTGAGTAATCCTGCGGCTAAAGCGGGCAGCGTCCCGGTTCCTGCACCTGCTGGAACGAAATTCACCTCCCCTGAGACGGGAGTCGGGCACCCCGCGCTCGGTCGGCCACCCAAGGCTCTGGCCTCTGACCCCTGCCGGGGCCTGTGCACGCGGTCCCGGGCCACGCTTAGGCGTGCAGGTGTCTCCGAGGCAGCAGCATGTGGCCCCGCTGGAGCGCGGACTGGGCGCTGTCCTTCAGCTCGGCCCCGAGCGGCACCGAGCGAGAGGAACCACTGAGGGAGCGAGGAGCAGTGGCGGGGTGGGCAGAGCCCCCAGAGAGGGAAGGAAGGCGGGAGAGGGAGGATCAGTCTGTGCTCACAAATGCAGCACGTGAAGCAGCCAGGGAAGACAATTTAATTCCAATCTTTTCCCACGAACGTGTCTCCCGCTCGCCCATGAGCACAGAGCATCTGCTAAGGAAACTCCGGGCAGGGAACCCCCTCGACGGGGCCTCCAGGTTTAATTAAAACAAAGGCACCGTTGTCAGGTTGTGTTTATCCGAAAATATCAGGATCATTTGTAACTATGGAATCTTTTTTGCAAGTTGACATTTAATTTAAAATTAGAGGCCAGGCGCGGTGGCTCACACCTGTAATCCCAGCACTCTATGAGGCCGAGGTGGGAGGATTGTTTGAGCTCAAGAGTTCGAGACCAGCCTGAGCAAGAGCGAGACCCCATCTCTACTAAAAAAATAGAAAGAAATTACCTGGACAACCAAAAATACATATATAAAAAATCAGCTGGGCATGGTGGCGCATGCCTGTAGTCCCAGCTACTCGGGAGGCTGAGGCAGGAGGATCGCTTGAGCCCAGGAGTTGGAGGTTGCTGTGAGCTAGGCTGACGCCATGGCACTCTAGTCCAGGTGACAGAACAAGACTGTGTCTCAAAAAATAAATAAATAAATAAAAATTAAATAAAATTAGAAACGGATCATGGTTAAATAAAAGGTAGCATAAAGTATTGTCTCGGCTTTAAACCATTCCCAGAATATTTCTCTGGGAACGGCTCTCAGAGAATATTACTCCCTCCATTTCTTCTGTTTATGTGCAGCTCTTTCTCCTTCCAAGCGGAGAATTTTTTTTCACTTTTCAGTTTTAGAACATTTTCTTAAAAGTCAGTTTTGATCCTTCCAGTCCCGTGATTGTTAACGTGTCCCTCACGTAGCCGAGAAGTACAGCCCCTGCACAGCCTGCCCGGGTGCAGCCTCCCTGCTGCGGAAACGGGCGGAGGCCCTTGGTGCCAGTCTGGGAGTGTGGAGCCCTCAGAACCGGCCGGCGCCCTTACCAAAGGGACCAGAGAGCTCTCTCGCCTCTTCTCCGCCACGTCGAGTCCAGCGAGAAGGCGGGTGCCTGCAGCCCAGGAGGGAGCCCTCCCCATGGCCAGCCCCGCCGGCACCTGGCCTTGGACCTGCAGCCTCCAGCACGTGGGAGATAAACGTCCGCTGTTCATGGCAGCCCAAACTCGCCAAGGCGCCACCAACAGGACAAAGGCTTTCACAGACGACAATACATAACTGTGCACAGACATCCATTTTAAACAAAGCAGAACCTTAAAAGTTTGTAAAATATAAGACACAGAGCGACATTTCTTCAATCAACATTTATCGAGAGTCTGCCATGCACCAGGCTCCCCTGCAGGAGCTGGGAGGCCCCATGAAGTAGACCTGGGTGTCAGGGTGGGGTCTGTGTCTGGGGGTGGCACGCGGGTGGGGGTGGTGGGGGATCCCGGAGCAGGATGAGGAGGAGGGTGCCATGGGGAGGGCCCGCCCCAGGACGGGGCACAGGGAAAGGGCGTGGGCAGAAGGGAGGTGACCACCGGGGTGCCCGGGCCAGGACGACCCCCCAGAGCCATCGGAATTGGGCGAGTGGGCCAAGCCTTGGCACCCCGCTGTCCAGTCACGGCAGGGCAGCCACTGCTGCGATGATCGGGCTGGGGGGAGACACTGGCCCCCCCCGCCTAGAGCCCCCCTGGGCCAGATGCACCCACCCAGAGCGTCTGAGCGAGGTGAACGGCGACTCTGAACAAGCTCCTCCGAGATCAGGAGCAAATGTCTGCGCAGAACTTTTGTCCAACGGCGCGGGGCTCCGGCCGCAGCAGCAGGACAAAACGGGCGGGGGGGGGGCGGGGGTAGCGGGGCAGGGAGGAGGAAGGAAGAAAATAAATTGTTAAAATGCAGAATAGCAAGGAAGAAAGAAAACTGTCTTTATCTGCAGGTGCCATGGTTGTCTGTGTAGAAAAAATCAAGGAATCTACCAAAAACGAACAAACTAAAACACTCTTAGAACTAATTAGTGAGGTCAGCAAGGCCAAGGGACACAATATAAACACAAAATAAATTGTATTTCTGAATACAAGCAATAAACACATAAACACTGAAATTAAAAACACAATACCATTGGCAATTGCTCCAAAAAACAAAATCCTTAGGTGTAAATCTATCAAAACATGCCCACTCTTGTCTGTTGAAAACTATTCCTACAGAACACTTGGGAAAGAATTCAAAGCAGATCTAAGTAAGTGGCGAGACACGCCAGGCACGGGATAACTGCGCCGAGTCTCCCCAAATCGGTAACAAATTCAGCACAATTCCCATCAAAATCACAGCAAGGTTTTTTTTTACATATAAACAGGTTAATTCAGAAATGTATATGAAAAGGCAAAGGAACTAAAACAGTGAACAGTTGTGAAAACAAAGCAGAAGGAATCAGTCCATCCAATTTTACGACTCATTGTATCGCTACAGCAGTCACGACTTGGCAGTATTGTCGGAAGGACAGGTCACAGGTCCACGGCACAGAACAGAAACCCAGAGGTGGACCCGCACGGCGTGTCCAGCTGGTCTCTGTCAGAGACGCACAAGCAAATCAGGGGAGGGAAGAGTCTCGACGTTCTCAACCAATGACACCAGTCTCGACATTCTCAACCAGCTATTTCCCAGGAAATAGCTGGGCAGTTTCTCACTAAACCGAACTCTGTGTGACCCACAAATGCACTTTCGGACATTCATCCTAGAGGGGTGAAAAGCTGTGTTCACAAAACACCTGCACACGGATGTTCACGGCAACCTCATCTGGAGCGGGTGGAAGCTGGACACAGGTGGGCGAGTTGTTGGACGAGCACACGCGGGTGACCACCCAGCAGCGAAAAGGAGCAGACTGTCCCTACACAGAAACCTTGGATGAACCCCCCGAGAATTACCCTGAGTGAAAAAGCCAATTCAAAAAAATTAATATTAATAAAACATGAAAATTTAATATCACACAGTTTCCGTGGGTTGGGAGTCCAGGTTTGAGCGACCTGGGTCCTCTTCCCGGGCCTGGCCGGCTGCAACCTCCCCTGAGGCTTGGGGTCCAATTCCAGTTTAGTTCCCAGCAACCACCGGACTGAAGTCCCCCGTCCCTGGTGGCTGTGGTCTGGGCCACTCTCAACTCCTCGAGGCCATGCTCAGCTGTGGCCGTGGGGCCCCCAGAGGCAGTTCGCAGCTCACCCATCAGACCCTTCAGGGCCAGCTGGGAGGTCTCAGCCGTAAGGACTGGCCTGACCACGTCGGCCCCACCAGCACACTCTCCCCTCAGAGTGACCCAAAGACAACTGACCAGGAACTCATACCACGTCTGCAAACCCCCTCACCTTTGCCGTTCCGCTTGGCCTAGTCACGAGCGTGGTCGTAGTCACAGGGACCCCACTCTCGGGGAG
Organism: Indri indri; assembly: GCA_004363605.1. NCBI lineage: Eukaryota > Metazoa > Chordata > Mammalia > Primates > Indriidae > Indri > Indri indri. The sequence continues at coordinate 17,628 of RJWJ010008500.1, forward strand.
AGGGTTACGAGGCGTTCACACCTGGGGCAGGAACCCTGGGGCCATCCCGGATTCCTGCCTGCACACCTGTGTCTGCGAGAACGAACGTGAGTCTTGCCCCTCTAACTCGACTCTCCGCACGCTCCATCTCCTCTAAGCAGCACGTCCACTAGTGGGACCCGAGTGCCGCCGCCCCCACGGCAGAGACCAGGCACGGATGTCTCCAGGTTCAGCATCCTAGCACTGGCTCAGAAGGAAAATGTTGGGAGAGACCTTCGCTTGGAGCTTAAAATGTGGGACTTAAGAGAGTCTGCAAGACTTCTCAAATGGTTTCTGGCAAGAGGGGGAAGAAAGGGTCCCTCACCCCTCCAGGGCCCAGCCACCCGCCTTTGGCCAACCACGCTGTCAAGGGACTCCGTGGCAATGCTCCACCCACCAGGCTGGGGTTTGCACGTCAGCCTGAGACCCCCAGGGCCGCTTCCTCGGCTCAGCCCAACATCGTGGAGGGCGTTCGAAGTCTCAGGTGTTTTCAGAGAAGATTGCAGCAGAGATGTCCCCGACATGCAGCTCCAGCCCCGGTGCCCCAGGGAAGGAAGCCGTACATTTCCTTCATGGAACAGAGACAACCAGGGATCCAGCTTCCCCGCTGCAGGTCTGAGTCAAACACCACGCGGGGTATTTCCGAGCAGGAAGAGGACACACCAGGGACCCTCGGGAAGCCTTCCTCGCTCATGAATTCTTCACGGCTGGAGGGAGACGTTGGGCCAGATGAACTCCGAGACCCGCCCAGCCCCTGGAGACAAGCCTGTCGTCCCAGTCTGCGGAGCAGCGAGGGAGCCACTCGCCGGCACCTGCCCTTCCTGTCGGGAAACTGGCGGGTCGTTGCGCGCAGCTCCCAGAGCTCACTCCATCAAAGAGGACTTGGAGAGCCCCTGCTCTCCTCATTTGGAACTCGTGCTCTGTGAGTCAGTAAGCAGGGAAATACGTGCTGCATTTAGAGATCAATGAAAGTCAGACAGGCTCTGCCACGAGGCTCCGGGACTTGCTCAACAGGACTCGGCGGCCACAAACACAGGGGACCGTGGGCACTTTGTGCTGTCCTGTGAAAGACACAGGCCGTGCTTTCATGCAGGCAAATTGCTTCTGAAAAAAGCTTGCTAACCAGATAAAAGCTATGGGTTTATCTCTTTGATGCTCTTTGAAATCTGTTTAAAACTTAGCTGCATGTTCGTCCACGTCAACGAATGCTGGACCACTCTTTTTTGCTCTAGGAAATGGAAATCCTTCACATTTCGTCCTGTTTGTTGTTGGTGATTGTTTTAATCAGTTCAGGCTGCCACAAAAAAACCACAGACTGGGGCTGAAGCAACAAAAAATGTGTTTCTCACGGTCCTGGAGGCTGCGAAGTCCAAGCCCAGGGTGCTGGCAGGTGCAGGCTCAGTCCCAGCCCCTTCCCTGGGCTTGTAGGTGTCTCCCTCCCGCTGCGTGCTCACTGGCCTCTCCTGCGTGTGCTCGAGAGAGGGAACATCTAACCCTAACTACCTCCCAAAGGCCATCTGCAGACACCGTCGCAGGGTGGTATCTGGGTCTGGGCCTCGCCACATGAGTTTCAGCGGGACACATTCATCCACGACAGTGGTGGTGGCCGTCGTGTTTTGTTTTGTTTTCCCTATGAGAAGATAAAATTCCCTGGAAGCTTAGGAGGGCAGGAAATGCATCTGTCTTGTTTATCTTCTACTTGATATATACCTGGTCCTGAAAGAGCACCTGGCATATGGCAGGTATTCAGCAAGTGTTGTGAAGGAAAATCAGAGAGTAGATGGATGGACGAATGGATAGGTGGGTGGGTGGAGAGACAGGTGTTTGGGTGGATGGGTGGGTGGGTGGGTGGATGGGTGCGTGTATGGATGAGTGGATAGGTGGGTGTGTGGATGGTTGGATGAATGAATGAATGAATGAATGAATGAAAGTTCTTATCTCCATTTTAATGTGAAATATGAGTCTTTGGCCTAATGACCAGGCAGGCCTTACCAGCCTTTCCAAATTTTCTCCTTTCTTCACCCAAGAACTTGGAGCATGACTGCGGATTTGATATTTCCCCTAAAAACCATGGCCTGTGATTGCGCAAATGGGGGCCTCTCTCCAGGCCTCGGGCTCCTCCTTGCTGTTGGGGAGCGAGTGGGCCGTCCTTCGGGACGCCCTTCCCTGTGTGGCTCCGGCAGGCAGTGGGAACTCCTGCGCTCACCATGCTGCCGCCAGTGGGCTTCCCACGCCATGTCAGAGCACGTCCACCCCCTGCCTGGCAGACCCAGGCCCAGGCGCCGCAGGCCCCACCCCCAAGGCCTGGCGCACACGGGCTGCTATTTCGTGAGCTCACTACAGCAACCCCATGCACGTCTCCATCGGACTCTGAGGGAAGCAAGAGGCCACTGGACCCAACTGACCCGCATTGCAGATGAGGCCTGGAAACGCCTCCTGGAGGCGTCGTGACCAGCAGCCTCCAATGGGGCCCTGGCGGCCTGAGCGCCGCTGGAGGATGTTGTGGGGCTGCGGGTTTATGAGCTTATCGGGAAGACACTCAAGGGCCCTGAGGTCCCATGCTCTGCCATCCCGCGCCTGCAGGGAGAAAATTGCAGGTGGAGATCACACTTCCATCGTCTGCTGCGGATTCCCACAGCGTCCTGGCAGCACAAACCAGCCGCAGAGCCCCGAGGCTCCCTGTGTAGGTCACGGCACTGTCCCACTAAACTTAATTTAGAATCTTCCTCACTGGGCCAACAAGATCTTCCAGCGGAGTCCCTCATGCTCCTGGGGTGAATCTAATCTCCTCCTCCCAGAGGCCTCGTTGGCTGGAAAGCGGAAAAAAGAGAGGCTGATATGCACACTTGCTGCGTGGCGAGGCCGCCCTGCCCCGAGGAAGGCGTGATCTCCGGAACCCTGCTCTTGCTGAGCTGCCAGAAGAGGCAGTGGCAAATCAGAAACTAGCGCTTCAAGCCTCACCCCAGAAGAGACTCACTTCTCGCCAGCTTCACCCGCAAAGCACGTCCCACGGCATCCTTAACCTTTTCTGGGGCAGGGACATGATTCTGCCCTGTGCCGGGAGACACAGTGCCAAGCTCGGGGCCGCACAGATGCCCACCCCAAGGCTCCCCGACGTGGTGACGGTGGCAAGGGCTGAGCCCTGGTCCCCCACACCGCATCCCTGCACTTGGAGCACGCACCCCCCTTGCGCCCCTTCCCAGATTAACGGCACCCACAGGGCGTGCAGAGGCCCCCAGCCCTGCAGCCTGTCCTTGCTCTCCGGCCGGAGGGCTGTGCGCGCCGCTCCCAGGCGCCTCTGTTCCAGCTGTGTCATCCCGCCATGGCTGAGGACAGAATGCTGGTTACGTCTCTGGTGTCTGTGCGCTGCGCATTCTGACAACCAGTTTCTCCTGGACGAAGGCATCAGCCCGGCCAAGGGTACCCCTTTCTGTGGCTGCCTCTTGCCTCCTGCTCAGCAATCCAAGCCGAGCGCCACGGAGCTGCCCCTGACGTCACTCCTGTGCCTCGGTGGGACTGCTCCACCAACCGGGCTGAGCCCCCAGGCCGGCAGCCAATCAGCTTTTAAACAGCAACTGCTTCTAAATATTTTAGAATAACGCGAGAGCGTCGAGGGGAGCGCGGAAGGAATGGAGAGGGTGATGCAGGCGCCCCCAGCTCGGCCGGGCTGCAGCTCCCATTGGCATTTAGCTCGTGCCAGGACAGCGCTCCCTGGGAGCCCCGGAACAGCCGCTCCAGCTGCTGCAGCGCATCCTGTTTAGAGAAGCACAGGCGGTCTCCCCTCGCGTCCCTGTGGTTACGCCTTTCCCCTCTGAGGCATCCTGCAAGTGGTCCAACATTTATAAATATTCAAGGCTTTTCTCGCTCTTTGACATTTCAAGATGGACCCAAAAGCAATTATTTTACACAATAAATTCAGGCAACAGGACAGGGTCGAGAGGGACTGGCCGCTCTCCTCTCCGTCCCCGTCTAGGAACAGGAGTGGGGCGGTGGGTGCGGGCACAGCTGGGTGCAGGTTCCCGCAGGCTGTGGCCGGGGGCGCCAGGGGAGGGGTAGCGCCGGCGTCCCCAGCCCACGGGGCACTGGCCGGCCACAGGGTCGCCCAGGCTCGGGGGCAGCGGAAGCAGAAACCAACCTGTTTCGTGTGCGTGAGCTTTAGAGATGCACGTTTTCATATCGGCTCACGCATTTCTCATCATTTTTATGATTTCTGATAAAAATGACTGCAGTTATTGTAGTTTTTTTAAAAAAAAAAAACTCTTCACCTGAAAGAGGTGGTTTATATTATTTTTTCTTTTTTTTTTTCTTAAAGGGAAAGAAGACCATGTCTATAGCTACAGTCGTGGACACCACACTGAAGTAAAAATCAGGAGACCCAGTGTCCTGAGACCTGGCTGTCGGGAGCTCTTAAGGAAGCTGGCCGACCCGTGCCAGCTCCCACAGACCCAAGGAGGAAATGGGGCGGAATAGTGGAACTTCAAAAAGTATCTCAAGCAATTTAAAATACTGGTAGTACCCTCCTCACGCTGCCCTCGCCCCCAGAGGTCACCGTGGTTGGCTCCTGCCCCGTTACGTGATACGCTCTAATTGGCCACGGCGGCGGGAAATGCTGCACACTAAAAACAATCTGGCCAACTCGCCCAGCTTTTTCTTTGGTGGCTCCAATAGGTTTTAATTTGATCCTCCCAAGTTTTTCCAAGTATCCGGTCATACTTCCTGCAAATGTGTTGGTTTTCTCCTGTCCAGCATGACTCACTTTCCTGTTCCTGCCTTACCACACCCACCGTGATGCGTTGGCTGGTTTGATGGAACCACATGGGATTTTGAGCAGCTGCGGAGAGGGCGGAGCTGGGGAGAGAAGCCGGGGTCCGAGTGGAGGGCCTCGAAGCTTTGCGTGGATCAGGAGGGGCAGGCGCGGGCCAGCTGTGTGCTGCAGGAATCACCCAAATACCCCGTCACTATTCGCAAACGCCTGACACCTGCACTCTCTGGGTGCAAACACCCAGCGTCAAACCCAAGAGAGAAAATCCCATGTCCCGCTGACACCCGAGAGTCAAGAATCACCCCAAATGTCTGACCCACCTTTGGCCTCTATGAGGGTCTTCGCCTTGAATTTAGTTACTCCAAATCCCCTGCGCACAAAAATCTACCTGCAGAATCAAATCTTACTGAAGACTGAAATTGCTCTCCATTGACGTAGAAATATCTGCCGTTAGAAACCACCCACAAATCAAAGTCATGCAGTTGGGGAACTGCAGACTGGACAGGCAGGAGCACTCGGACGCCATCGGATCCCCGTGGGAGCCTGGCCTCAGGCAAAGCTCTTCCGCCTGGCGTCAGGTGAAACCCGCACACCCACCACACGCGCGGGCCTGGGAGCCCCACCTGCGCCTCGCTGAACCTGCCTTGAGATGGGAGAGCTCACGACAGAGTCGCTGGCGATGGCTCCGCTGCAGGGGATGCCTGGGACCTGCCCGCCAGGCGCACTTCCCAGGCAAGATGTCTGCTCTCGGGCAGACGCTTGAGTGAAATGAGCCGCACTCCAGAGACAGGGACCTGCACTGGGAGGACCCTGCCCAGTGCGGTCCCCAAGATTCACGATCACAAAACATCAAACTGGAAGGGGCTGAGGGGCTGGGATCAGACCACGATCCTTCCATCTCCCCCCACTTCACCTGTTGGGAGCCTCGGTGCCCACAGCGCTTGCCTGCCCTATGGCACCTGCCCTGATGGCACCTGCCCTGTGGCACCCGCCCCCGTGCTCACCTGCCCTATGGCACCTGCCCTGATGGCACCTGACCTATGGCACCCGCCCCCCGTGCTCAGCTGCCCAAGCCTCACGGCAAATGTGTCAACTCCAGGAACTTTGTCCCCAAACCACTTCAGTGTCCACTGCCTTGGCAGGCCCTGGGACCAGGTCGCAGTGGGAAGTCTCACGCTCCCTGATGCCCCACCTGGCGACAAGGCCTCCGTGCCGCCCCTCGCTCCCACCTGGCGTGCTCTGCACTTGCATCCACGCCTCCGTCTCCCCGCTGCGCCCCACGGCCGTCTTCAGTGCCAGGCCCCTGTCCACTCCCACGTGGCCTCCCCCAGAGATGAGTGGCGCAGCGGGTGGTGAGTGAGGGGGGACGGCGGCACCTGCTCTGTGCACGGCCCACTGGGCTGGCCCAGGCCTTGCACAGGTGCTCAGCGCAGCACACGGTGTGGGCTGTGACATGGCCGTGCCCTGCAGACCCTCGCTGAACCACCGTCACGCCGTGAACCCAGCCAACGTGAGAAAAGGAAAGAAAGAAAACAACAGAAAACTCAGTTTGCTTAATGGCTGAACTGATCCGCGCAATTTCGCGTCCTTGGAGAAGTGCACACCTCCCTCCCCCCGACCCCGGCTTCCCCCCAAACATATTCATAAATGTGTATGTCTGGGGAGAATGTTACGGTCTGTTCCGTCATTGAAACTGCCACTAAGCAGCTTCACCTCCTTGTGAACATACTCTCAGCACCACACCCAGGACGAAGGGGGACTTGAGCACGGGCGCAAGAGACAGAACCCTCCCTTCGAGAACGCGCTGTCTGAACGGAGCCAAGACGACATGTTCTTCAAACCGTCTTTAAAGCCTCCCTTTGCTGAGTGTGGGAAATGCAGCAAGTTGGTCGTTTTGGCGTGTCCGTGGGCACGCCACCTGCCGGGGAGCGGGCCGCCCTTGGGACCACGTCTGCACGGCGTGTGGCGTCGCCCATCTCGGGGGGGCGCGGCCCTCGGCGCACGGCCAGCTGTCCTTCCCCGGTGGGGACCCCCTTCCTCCCGCCAGCTCAGGCACCGCAGCCTCTCGACGGGGACAATTTCGCGCAGCGTTTCTGAATCTCTCCGTTTTGCTGGGATTGAAAAGCCTGTACTTAGCCATTTTTATCCACAGATGATTTTTTTACCTTCAGAAATAAAAATAGAAACCAAGGTCAGGCTGATAAGCAATGAGCGTGTTTGGCTGAAGTGATCCTGGGCTGATGCTCGGTCTCAGTCGGCGCCCTCTGGCTCAGAACAGAGTCGGGTTGATGACACTCAGACCCCACCGCCTCCACCGAGTCTGAGGGGCAAGGGAGGACATGCAACACCTCCCGGCCCCAGCCAGCGCACACACACACACATGCACACGTGCACACACACGCTCACACCTACACAACCCACTGACACACGCGCCGCACGCTCACATATGTACATATGCACACATGCTCTCTGACACACACCACACGCATGCACACACCATTGACACACACCACACACATGCACGCGCCTCACTGCCACGCACAGCCGTGCGGCCATGGACGGTGGGAACGCAGCCTGAGGGAAGTTCCCGGCGCCAACTGACCAGGCCCCTCCCCGGCCTGTCCCTGTCTTCTCCGCACACGACACCACCTCTTTCCCCTATTAAGTCATCTTGTGCCACGTGCCATGCGCCAAGCTGGGAGCACTGGCCTCACTAATCCCCTCCCACCACATTCCGTCGTGGGCCCCAGGCCCCAGCCACACCCCAGGACCCAACCTGCTAGGTCCCACCACCCGCCAGGCGTCCTCTCCCTGGGCTCGGGACCAGCCTCCCCCTGAACGCTGGGCTTCGCACATGCAGCCTGTCTTCCTGGCAGTGTGCGGGAGACGTGGCCACACAGGCATCCGGCGGGTCCTCCACCCCCTTCAGTGGCCATCCAGGACCGTGTGGCCCTCAGATGCCCACCCACTGCCCTGGGCGGACTCTCCCTGGCCCCACACCTGACGCGATTCCACGCGGCATTGCCCACACGTGGATGCGTGGCACTGCCCTGTGGGTGGTCTTGTTTTTCTCAGTTTCCCCACCAGGGCCCACTGTGGTGGGTTTCTCCCTGAACACAGGCGCTGGTGGCCCCTGAATCTGGGACTTTCTCCTAACAGGAGGTTACGGGAGCAGAAGAGAAGCCGCTTGGGAGTGAGCTTGGCCACACCGTGCGGCCGCGCTTGCCTGGCCTCGCGGACAGCTCTGCGAGACTCGTGGGGAGGGGGCCGCAGAGCAGAGGTCATTTTTCGTCCCTTGTCACATAAAACTGATAGCTCAGAGAACACCAGGAGGAAGTTTTTTAAACTTGTATGAATTATTCCCACGAGGAGCCGCAGCATTTTTCACTGCAGCCGTTTCGGACTCACTGAAGCAGTGACAGGCTGAGTTCCTGGTTTTATGATTAAAAGGGCAAGTTCTCGTTCCCGGTCACAAAGGCTTGGGTGGAAAGTCAGCCGTATCCTCGGGACTGAGTCAATCTGGTTAGGGAGGAGGAGGAGAGACGCAGGCTAAGCCTGTGGACCCCGCGATGGGCTGCTCCCCCGGCGCGGCTGGGGACACCCCCACCTCCGAACAAGGCAGGTGCGGCCGTGCGGGAAGAGCAAGCTGGTGCCACAGCGCCGGAGTCTGCGTGCTCCAGAGCTCGCGCTCGCAGTGCGCAGGGCCGAGCCACTCGCGTGGGGGAGAGGCGGGGCCTGCGATTGCTCCGCCCCTGGCGGCAGGGCCCTCCGTGTGCCGTGCATCTAAGGCCTCGGCGCACCCCATGCCCGACCGTCCGCCCCACACTGGAGCCCCTGGGAGGCAGAGCTCAGAGGTTTTCTGGAGCATCTGGAGGCCTGGTTCATACACGACCACCCAGCCAGGCGCACATGACCTTGGGAGACCTCGGTCACCTGGGCAAAATGGTGCCACTGACTGGGAGGGCCGTTCCAGGCACTACATGGGCGGTTTGTAAGGTGCTGAAGACAGAAAATGCTCCTTTACCTAAACAGCAGCTCCCCTGGTCCCGCCCGGGCCTCAGCTGGCTCCAGCCCCGCTGCTGGGAAGGCTGTGCACCGAGGGGATGCTTGGCAGCCTAGACACTCCTTTAGGCTGGGATGGAACGAGTTCCGGGTCTCGAGCTCCACATCCAAAGAATGTGTCTAACAGGGCGTCTGAAACCTGCTTAGGTGTCTCTGAGCTACGGGCCCATGGTCCACGCGTCCGTGTGCATGGCGTGTGAGCATGCATGGTACAATATGTGTGTGTGTGTGTGTGCAGCGTGTGTGTGCATGTGTGCGTGCATGGCGCAGTGTGTTGCTGGAACGCTGGCCCCCGGCGGCAGACCCCGTGAGCCTCCACACCCACGGACTTCAGCGCCTCCTGTGTCTCCTAAGAGCAAGGACCTCACGACAGGCACAATTACTTAAGTGTCCAACGCACAGCTAGTATTTAAGCTTCCCCAATTATCCCAGTAGTGGTCTAGATGTTACTGTGACCCGATGACCCAGCGTTCAGCCGTCCCGTTTCTTCAGTCTTGGTGGCGCAGAGCGGTCCCTCCACTCTCCACTGTTGTTGTTGGTTTGTGATTCTTTTTTCTTCTAGTGTTCTTGTCTACCTTTCATATCAGGGTAATGCTGACCTTGTGAAATGAGTTTGGAAGTATTTCCTCTTTTTCAAGTTTTTGTAAGAGTTTGCGAAGAATTGGTATTAGTTCTTCTTTAAATATGTAGTAGAATTCAGGAGTGAAGGCATCAGGTTGTGGGTTTTTCTTTGAGGCGAGAATTTTTATTACTGATTCAATCTCCTTTGATTTTTTTCAACAGTACTTTGTTATTATCAACATACAGATCCAGCCCTGTGTTAAGCGTATACCTGAGTATTTGATTCTGTTTGGAGCTATTGTCATGGTGTTTGCTTTCAATTTTGTTTTCTGCATGTTCAATATTAGCATGTAGAAATGTGACCTTTTTGTTTATTGATCTTGTATCCAGTGACCTTTATGAACTCACGTGTCATCTGCAAAGAGAGATAGTTTTATTTCTTCCTTCTAATCGTGTGCCTTTTATTTCATTATCTTTTTTTTTTTTTTTTTTTTTTTTTTTTTTTTTTTTTTTTTTTTTTTTTTTTTTTTTTTTTTTTTTTTTTTTTTTTTTTTTTTTTTTTTTTTTTTTTTTTTTTTTTTTTTTTTTTTTTTTTTTTTTTTTGCTGTATTGGAATGTCTAGAACTTTCCAGCACTATATTTGATAAAAGTGGTGAAAGTGGGCATCCTCACCTTGTTCCTGATCTTCGTTGGAAAGTGTTAGTGTGTTACCATGGACTGTGATGTTAGCTATCGTGGCTTTTATAGGTGCTCTTTATCCAGTTGAGATAATTTCCCTCTCTCCCTAACTTGCTGAGGGTTTTTATCATGAATGAGTGTGGGTTTTACAAAACGACCCTTCTTTGTTTATTGATATGATCATTGATTTTCCCTTGTGACTTGTTGAAAAAAAAACGGATTACATTGATTGACTTTAAGTGCTGAACCAACCTTGCACACCTGGAATAAATCCCGCTCAGTCATGATGCATAATTCTATTCGTATGTTCTTGGATTTGGCTTGCTAATGTTTTGATAGTGATTTTTGTGTCTAAGCTGGTAAGCAATATTGGTCTGTTGTCTTCATTTTGTGCTGTCGTCATCTGGTTTTGGTATCGGGCGGTACTGGCCTCATTAAATGCGTGGAGAAGTGTTCCCTCCTCCTCTATTTTCTAAAAGGGATTGTAAAATTGATAGTAATTCTTCTTTAAAGGTTTGGTAGAATTTTCCAAGGAAACATCAGAGCCTGGTGATTTACTGTGGGGAAGTATTTTAATTGCAAGTTCAGCTTCTGAAATGGTTATTTAAAGCTACTCAGATCACCTGTTCCGTGCTGGCTGAGTCTGGGCAGTGTGTGGTTTAAAGGAATTGGTCCATTTCCCCTCAGTTGCCGAGTCTGTGAGCAGACGCTCTCCGTAACACTTCCCCGTTCTTTCTCATGACTTGGAATCTGTAGCAATAACCCTTGTTTCTTCCCAGGCATTGGTGGGTTGTGTCTTCTCTCTGGTTATTTTTGTCAGTCTTTCCAGAGATTTATCAATTTTCTTGTTTTATTAAGAAACAGATTTCTGTTTTATTGATTCTATTTTTTTTATTTTTAATATCATCAATTTCTGTTCTCTATTATTTCTTCCTCCTGCTTGGTTTGGGTTTATTTTGCTCTTGTTTTTCTTGTTTCTTGAGGCAGAAACTCAGGTGATTAATTAGAAAGCTTTTTGTTCCAGTGTAAACATGAAGTGCTATAAATTCACTTTCAGCACTTAGTCTCATCCCACATATTTTGTTATAATTTGTTTTTGTTTTGATTCAGCTGTTTTCATCTTTTGAGGCTTCCTCTTTGACCTATGGATTACTTAGAGGTGTGCTGATTTTCTCACGTTTAGAGATTTTTCTGTTGTTTTTCTGGTATTGATTTTAGTTTGATACCATTATGGCCAGAAGCCCCGTCTACCAAGGCTCAGCGAAGAGACCCGGGAAGGGACAAAGACTCTGCCCTGCCCCTGAACGCTTGGGGTCCTTCCATGGTGGCCACGGGTGCAGGGAGGAGCCCAGGAGGTGGGTGTCAGCCAGGAGCTTGGCAGGGGTATGCGGGAGGGACCACGACCTCCAGCCTTGCACCTGCTGACCCCTGGGCCTTCTGCTCCCACCACTCCCCACCCACCTGCTCAGGCCCTTCCTCTTCTGTGCACTGCACACAGGGCCTAAGGCACGGAGGTTGCCAGATGTGTCTGCCACGAGGAGGTTGGGCCTTTCCCCGTTGCCCAGGGGCTTCTGCACTTGCAGGGTGCCCTAATCCCGTCAAACCATCATGCACCACAAAATACCTACTGCGTGCAGGGCGATGTGCCAGAGCAGCGGGGGCCACGAGGTTGTGAACTCGGTGAGTTCTGCACCGTCCGGAGCCCACTCCCCTGAGTGTAAATGGGCAATAATACCCCTGAGACCACTGCGGCGAACCTGAGCCATAAGCTCCCACGGAGACAGTGCGTTCCTGCACACCTGGGCACCTGGACACACCTGGTACCTGGCACCTGCACACCTGGCACCTGCACACCTGGTGCCTGGACTCACAGGCCCACTTTCTCCCCAGGAAGGCAGGAGAGCCCTGAAACAACACACAGCAAATCAGAGAGTCAGGCTCACAGATAACAGGAAAAGCCACATTATGGGAAAGACATTTCCCACACACCAGGGCAGGACAGACTCATTACTCTGCCTTTTCCTGAAAGGCTTCCAGAACCAGGCAGACCACAGCTCCACGGCAACCCTCTCTCCACAGGCTCCTCCCCAGGGGTTCTCAGCACGGGACGGGGCTGCAGGAGCGGAAGGCGCATGGCACATCTGCATGAGTCCCGTTGTGGGGGCTGCAGCCCGGAACCTGAGCCTGAGAGCTCAGGCGATGCACCCACGTGCATGCACACACATACACACACATGTACATGCACACACACATACACGCACACTCACAGTCATACATGTGAACACATGTACACATAAATGGACACTCCAACAGACTCACAAACATACCGAAACTCATACCCATGCATACATGTACACACACAGACTCACAAACACACATATACATGCAGATTCACAACACACACACACACACACATACACACGTGCCTCACGGCTCCCCTTTGTGGGCACGGCCTGATCACTCCCAACCCCAGCAGCCTCTCAACGTCTCCGGAGCCTCTCAGCGGGGTGCCCTCCAGACCGCAGCATGCAGCCGCGAGGTCAGTGGTGCCCAGCTCCTCGCAGGAGTGCGGCTCTAAGGCTCGCGAGCGGGAGCCCGTCTCCAACACCGTGGGCGCCGCCGGTGAGCCTGACATGACAAATCACAGTTGTTACAGCCGCTGAGGACCGTCAGCGATTAGCAAGGAGACAGTGCATTGCCCTAATTTAATTATCCCACCATCTGATGTTTATGGTGATCACTAACAGTGCCTGTCTTCGAAATGAAATGTGCTGTTCTCTAATTGTTCACAGTTCGGAAGAAACAGCCAGAGAACATTTCCAACCACTAAGGAAATGATATTTTAAATGATGAACATACTGTATATGTTCGTACTTTAAGGAGGCAGACTGGTAACGTTGGGGGAATTAGTGAAAATTTACTGATCCTCGGAAGAAAAATAATCCCGTCGCCCCGAGCCAGGCCGTGGCCGGGAGCAGCTCTGAGCGCCGGACCCGCCCAGCCCCACCCCGCCTGCTGCCTGAGCCGGGTCCCCTGATGAACGAGGCAGGCCCTGCCAAGGCGGCCGCCACCCCCGCCCCGCGCACTCCCCACCGGGAGACGCAGCTCAGGCGTCCACTCACTCTCCGAGAAGGAGCCAGGACCGACCAGCCCACCCCGGCTCCGCTGCGGGCCTGGGCCACCGCCTGCCTTGGAGGCCCCCACCCTCGTGTGCACAGTGGGACACTGAGGGCCCCGGCAAGGCTTGGGGAGGTGGGCGCGACGTTGCAGAGCGCGGCACACTCGGTCCTTTCCCACCAGCCCGTGACTTCAGAGAGTCTGCGGGTCGCGTGCTGGAGCCCAGCCTCCGAGGTCGGCTGGCGTCCCCGTCCTGCAGCAGCTCTCCAGCAACATCGCGCAGACGTCGCAAACCTGCTGTCTCCTCTGTAAAGTGGGGCCGTGCCGTCCACTCGGCGGGTGCCTCTGCCCACCCAGGCCCCCCACACCTGCGCGGGAGCTCAGGGGACTGCGAGGTGGCCAGGGCTCTGCAGGACTGATGCAGGGCCTCCCCCGAGGGTTTGGGCTTCTGGGTGGCACAGGCGGAAGGGACATATCACGAGGGTGTGGGGTGGGGGGAGCCGGTCATCTCCGAAAACACTCCGACTCGCTCAACTGCTTGTAAACAATTACTGAGTTTTCAAAGTGTGCTCGTTCATCTTCACCCTGGAAACCAGCACACATCAGACACCTGGGAAGCAGATTCTTCAAGAAACAGGATTTCTCTCTCTCATTTGTTTAGAAACCTGTTCCCAGGCCCCGGAACCGGACTAAAACACACCGGCCCAGGTTTCCAGCCAAGCCAGTGGTCCAAGGAGGGAAGAGCCCCGCCAGACAGAGACCGCGGCAGAGCTCGTGCTGGAGACATGGGGCCGGGGGCGGCGTTTGTGGGGCCAGCAGGGCCTGGGGGGAAGTGACGACAACAGCAGCCGTGAGCCTGGGGTTCTGCGGGGAGCTCTCGACGTTAAGTCCAGGGATTCTCACCCCACTAATGGGGTAGGCGTGCATGCACACCCACCCATGCACACATGCATGCACACACATGCACACACCTATACACGTATGCACACCCGCCCACACACATGCATGCACATGCACACGCCTGCACATGCATGCACACCTGCTCACATACACATGCGCATATGCACATGCACATGCCTACACACGCGTGCACACGCCTGCACATGCACACGCCTGCACATGCATGCACACCCCCACACGCATGCACGCATGCACATGCACATGCCTACACACCCACGCACATGCACATGCCTACACACCCACGCACACGCACAACACCCCTACACCCCTCCATTTCACAGGAAATCGGGGCACTGGGAAGCTGCTGCCCAAGGACCAGAACCAAGGGATGGAGGCCGAGGGGAGCCCAGAGAGCGGGTGGTCTCGCTCCCACAGCCCGGCCCCTCCGAGCCAGGAGACCCCTGCCTCCCCCTGCATATGGGAGCTGGCACGCAGCACCAAGGACAGAGAACAGGAGCTGAAGCGTTTGTCGCTGTGATGCCCAGGGATGTTTGAAGGCATTGGCGAACCTCCAGCACCGTCTGAAGGGAGCACCCTCTGGCGGGGTGAGGGTACCCTGGTGCCGCGACTCTGGGTTCCAGGCTAGCCTGGCAGCGGGATCACCTTCCCGGCCGCCCTTGGTGACTTACCCTGGCATCCGGAGCCCGTCCTCCCCAGCCCGTGTGGTGCCCGGCTGTCCACCGACAGAGCAACACGGGGGATGCTTGGCAAAGGGGCCTGAGCCCACGTTGGCACCCCCCAAACAAGGAGTCCTCCCGTACATGGAAGAGCTGACGCTGGGCTCCGGACTGTTCTTATTGTTCGTTTAATTTGTCTTCCCTGATGCAGATATAAATACTTTATGTCCCGTCACCTGGAGATTTGGTTGTGACAGCCACTCTGCCTTGCTCCCTGGGACAGCCAGGCGAAGGGAGAGTGTCCTGCTCTGTCTTCCTGGACCACGTGCAGCCTCTGCCGCGCATCCCAGCCCAGGGACAGACCCCCGGAGCAAGCTCTGGGAACAGCAGGGCGCCTGTTACTCCATGACTCGGGGATGCCGGCCCCCAGCGGGCCTGGGGCCGGGGCTTGTAGGGGAGACACAGAGGTGGACGCAGACCCTCCCGCCCCAGTCCTCAGGGCACTGCCCCTGCCCCGCCCTACCTCACCCACTTAGGCACGATTCACATGGAGGGAACTCTGGAAAGGAAATTTGAAAGTGCGGAACTTAAAACCCAGAACAAAACCCCAGATGCCCTCTGTCACCACTGTGAGCCAACTCTTTGTAGAATTTCCAGCAAATATTCTGGAGGTGTAGACTCTAATTATTGCATGAAAGTTCAAACTATCCTAATTTGTCAATGTGATGATTGTGTACCAAGAAAATTCAAGAAAATAAGAGGAAAAGTCTATGAGAATTCATAAAGAATTCTGTAGTTGTTGAAAATACTATCGTGTAAATAAATCAATAGTTTTTCTATATGGCAGCAATAATCAGTTGGGGAGAAATTCCAAGACCTTTCATTAGAGAGACAGAAAATATACATCTTTGATAGGATTATTTCTATACATTTGGGAGACTTATTTGTAGAAACATATAAAACTTCACTGAGACCTGCAGAGAGAAATAACTTGAGTGCGGAGGTGACCCAGCGCCATCCCAGGGCCGTGGATGGGGCAGGACAAGCATCAGAGTCCGAGAGAGGAGCCGGGTGGGCGGCGGGAGCCGGGGCAGAGAGCGGCAGAGAAGGGGAGCAGGGCCGGCCGCGACGCAGGCGCCCTGGAGCCGGGAAAGGCGGGAAGCAGGTTCTGCTCCCAGAGCCCCGGCCTCCTCCTGGAGTCCTGGGCGGGAAGGGAAAGGTGTGTGTCATTTCAGCCGACAGGTTTGAGCTAATTTGCTTCAGCGACAACAAGAAAACAGTACATCATGTTTTTAAGGAAAGGAAAAACATTATAAAACTGAATTCTTTCCAAAATTATTTATAGGTATACCCTATTAGAATAAAAATCCTAGCAAGCTGTTGTTTAATATGGCAACATGATCACAAAATAGTCTTGAATAAGGAGGTAGAGGGCTGAGAAGACCTTGAAAAGCAGGACACACGGCAGGGCCGCCAGCCACCGCCACGGAGGCTCCCGCAGGCTCAGGCCCCGCCATGGGCAGGGCTGTGCAGGGCGGGGGCGGCTCCAAGCTCCGCTTTTGTGGTTGTTCAATGAAAAGAAAAGTCCATCAGGTTAGCATTGTTCATAAAACAGAATGCCATTTTTCCTGACAAATCACTGAAAACACACAAAAAAAAAGAAAAAAAATTGTGTGCTTGCTGCTTTACAGAGGTCCTCAGGGACTGGCCACCGTGCCTCAGCGTGGGTGCTGGGGGGATGGGAGAGCAGGGGCCGCCCAGGGCCTGAGCCGAACCCAGACACTCACCCATGGGTGCCCTCACGGGCCAGGGACGGGCTCTGGAGGCAGGGACCCCTGGAGGGTGGACCCGCGAGGCTGTGGGCCCAGGAGCAGGTGCCCATGGGGCAGCACAGTCAGCAGGGAGGAGTCCAGAGGGCACTGACCTCCCACGAGGGTCCAGACAGGCGGGGACACCCGCTGCCCAGAGGGCTTGGGGAGCGTGGTCATCAGAGATGTGCAGGGTGGGGCTGTGGGCCAGAGCAGGGGGCTGGGGGTCCAGGAGCATCACAGACAGCAGATGCCTGGGCTGGGCGTGGGTCCGGCGGGGGCAGAGGGCAGAGGGCAGGTGCGGAGCCCTGGCAGGACAGCTGAGGACAAGGGGAGTGGCCAGAACGGGAGCCGCGCGCTGCCCTCCTGGGGCTGGAGAGCGAATGAAGCTTTGTGGGGGGGACACTGCCACAGTCTTCACCCCTCACGTCTGTCGGCACAAATAAAAGAAGCTTAATTACTTTTTAAAAATTTAGTTGCTGCTTTTCTAGTTAAACCCTGACCGGGAAGGAAGCCAGATCGCAGAAAGTAAAAGGAAGCTGTGCCCCTGAGTGGGGGAAGGTCTGCGTCCGGGTGGGACCTGGTCCTGCGGGGCCGTGGCACCAATGCCTCCTCTCCGCCCGCTCTGCGCCCCTGGCTTCCTGGTTTTTATATCAAAAACGTGGAATGATGCTGGAAAGCAGTGAGAGGTCCGGGATCCTATTTGTGTAGGGGACGGGCCAGCCCAGGTCTGACACCTGGAAGTGTGCGGTCCCCGCTCCACCCGCTGCATCCCAGTGACCCCAGCCGCCCCCTGGCGTGATGCTGATGAGAGACCAGTGGAAAGACAGTGGGATTCGCCCCAGCTGACATTTCTGGAGGTTTTACTGCAAGACAGACTGTCCTCAGAGCTCGATGACAATCCTCGACACAGACCCCAGGACTAAAACGCCCTGGGAAGGTGGAGTCCTTTGTTCAAGGTCAAGCTCAAGAGGTGCACCAGCAGCCAGGCCAGGCCTAACCAGGCCCTGGACACCCTGAGGTGTCCCCTACCCTCCCCTCCGTGCCCCCCACCCACATGGTAGGGTGATGGCTGTGGGGTGTTCTGCGAGTGACCCTGCAACCTTCTCAGCGTCGCTGACCTGGCAGAGCGGGGCTATGCCAGCTGGTGGGCTTCCCTGTCACTGGGGCGAGAAGAGCAGCAGAGGCCCTGGTCCCGGTGAGAGGAGCCGCCCAATTGACCCGGCACAGCAGCATGGGGAGGGCCGGGAGGTGCCACAGTGGAAGGAGGGGAGGATACGGCACAGAGCCCGGGAAACGCTCTCCGTCCGTTGTTTTATGTTCTGTATTTTATTTCTTTTCACTCTGATAATTATGATTTCCTCTCTTAAAGCTTGCTTTGGGTTTACTTTGCTTTTCGTTTTCTAGTTTTTGAGGTAGACGTTTAGGTTTTTGATTTGGGGTACTTGTTCTACTTTAAGATAGGTGTGTACAGCTATAAACTTGCTTCAAAGCACTGCTTTAGCTGCATCCAATGTGTTTCTGTACATCTTGTTTTCATTTTCATTCACCTCAACGTGTTTTCTAATTTCCTTTGTTATTTATTTGACCCATGGCTATTCAGGAGTGCACTGTTTAATTTGCACATATTTGTGAATTTCCCAAATTTCCTTCCCTTAATAATTTCTAATTTTATTCCATTGTAGTTAGAAGATACTTTATATGAGTGCAATCTTTGTAAACGTATTAACACTTGTTTTATGGCCTAAGATATGATCTATCCTGGAGAATCTTCCGTGTGCATGAGAAGGGTGTGCTCTGCGGCTGGGTGGAGACTTCTCGCATGTCTCTGAGGACAAACGTGTTTGTGCTGCTCAGTCTTCGGTTTGCTTTTCTTCTGTCTCCAAGAATCCTTGCTGAATCATCCATTCCTCCTTCCATGCTAAATCTGGGAGGGTCTTGTCTCAAGACGCTTAATTACAGCTACAAAGACCTTTATTCTAAGTAAGGTCACATTCACGTACGGGGCATGTCTTCAGGGACCGGCGTGCTGTCGAGCCCGCTAGGAGGGCAGGTGACAGACGTGCATGAGTGCCTGGTCTGCATGGGGCTCTGGGACACAGAGGGGCCCCACATCCAGGCCCAACCACTGCCTCTCTCGGCCTCCCCACCAGTGCCTCGGACAGGACTTGGAGGCCCACGGGGACACTTTCTCCGTTGTCCTGAGCACTGGCCCAAGCTCTTGCCTGCAGCGTTGGGACCAGGGCTGATGGGCAGTCACTGCCTACCTCGTCTCTGCAGCTCAACCACTGTGGCCTCAGGATGTCGTGTTCCAGGCTGGATTGATGGCAGCCTCACCTGTCCCACCTGTCGGCTGGGCCCAGGTGAGCACTGTGCTCTTTCCCACCCTGCCTCCCTGTGGGGATGCCACCAGCTGGGCTAGGGATGTGCCTGGGGACCCTTCAGGCCTCACAGGTCCTTCCATGAGGGTCTGGGGACTAGCATTCGGTGCACTTGGGAGGAAAGTGTCTCTGAGACTCTCCTCTCCCCTTTGTGGCCTCATGGTGCCTCGGCCATCATGAGGAGGGCAGAGGAGGCCCCCAGGGACCAATCGGGGCTTGTCCCTGTGCCCCTCCTCCCGCCCCCACCTGGCAAAGCCAGTGTCTGGCCAGAGCCCATGCGGGTGGGAGCCCCTCAAGCCCCCACCGCCGCCTCCCTCCCTCGCCTGCATGGCAACCAGGGGAAATGCCCAAAATTCTATTTCCTCTCCTTCTGGCAATTTCTATTCTAGTTTCCATGGAAACAGCTATCTGGATGTGGGCAAGAATGAGGGAGTGAGATTCTTTAAAATAATGATAGTTGAAAAACTTTCACCGGCCTGTGTTTCCAGTTACCAGTGGTTTCCATGGAAACAGCCAAAGACAGCACTAAATAAAGATGGTGTTGGGTTTCCCCGCCCCCACCCCTTCTCTAGCAGGACTTGGGAACGGCTCTCCCAGGTTGCCCGTGGGGCACCTCCCTCCAGAGCTCTGGGAGATGCGGGGGGAGGGCGGGATGCGTTTCCCCGCTTTGCCCCTGGAGTCAGACCCGGGTCTCAGGCTGGGGGACACTGGGTACCAGTGCCCCAGCACCCGCAAGCCAGCAGGTTCAGGGCCCGTTCGGTGCAGTCCTGGCCACATGTGCTGTCCCCTTTTCTGGAAGTCTCCGTGGGGGGCCTGCAGCCCTCAAGGCAGGGAGGGCCCTGGTCCAGGTGGGGAGGCCAGGCAGGCATCTCCCAGGCAGCCCTGCACAGCGAGCTAAGGACGGGCTCCCTTTGGGACCCTTGCTGCTGCCCAGAGACCCTGTCCCAGAGCTCATACAGAGGGGGCTGCTGACCCCCATGTCTGCCCCCGACCAAGAAAGGGCTCAGGAAATACCCAGGGAGGGGGCAGCACAGAAAACTGCCTTCCAGATGCAAAATCCACGGATCCTCCCCACCTCATGGCTGTGGCTCTCCCCCCTTCCCCCCCCGGGCAGAGAGTGGCTCTGCGGGGCCTCAGCCTCCTCCCCACGTCTTGCAGCAGAACTCGATTCTGCAGCCTGGTCCCAGCAGCCCTGCCCTGGTCCACTGGGAAGGTTGTCTGAGCCCTCTCTCGGCAGCCTTCCTCCTAGATGGTGAGAACACCTGCTGGGCCTTCCTGTGTCTCCTTTTGACAACATCCACATTCCCTAAATTAGTTCTTTTATTTCCAAGACTCAGAACACACGGTTATGCTGCTCTCAATTCCCCACCACAGTCAGCACATTTGGAAGCTGCTAGAACCAAGAGGCTATGACACTGTGATGTGTCCACGGGGTGTTTTCCAGCTCTCGCTCCTGAGTGCCAGGTGTGCTGAGCCCTCTCACACACCACCTCACAGCTCCACGGTCCAGAGAGGGTCCCGTCGTACCGAGGTCTTGCAGGAGCCTCGGGTCCGTCCCAGGGGCACGAACCCGGCAGGAGACAGACTGGAACTGGCATGCTTTGTGACAACCCGTATAAAATGCAGAGCAAGAATGCTTTTTCCTGCAGAGAACGTTCCTCAGACTTCCACTCTTTCATTGCCACTTGAAGTAAACACCTGCATTTCCTTCATCCAGTCTCTTCTCAGATGCTTCCCCTCCCGTTTCCCAGGAAGACCTGTCTTCGGGGTCACAACAGGACGGGTGTGTGTGACGCTGCATGTGCTGGATTTACTGTTCCCTGACTTGAAACCGGGACGTGGTGCCAGGTGTTCGGAGGCGCATTAAGGCCGTGAGCATGAACTTCAGGAACATGCCCACAGCTCATGCCGCAGACCCATGTCATTTTGGTTTCTAAGGGTCAGAAAGAAGAGACACAAAGGCATCCTCATTCCAAGATGTGAAATATGAATGTGAATTTAGAAGAAACTTTTAAATTGATCTTAAAGAACAGACAAATGTCACTGAACAGCAACATTTGCAAATTGCCAGACAAGGAAGATGCTTAACCAGCCTTCACAGAAATGCCTACAGATACGGTGGCCCCGCGTTTCCTCGTACGTATTCGCACGTTGTTCACCTTGCACAGGTGCGGCTGGCAGAGGGTGGTTACAGAGGGCAGAGGAGGTGGCATGGCCGTGGTGACCACTGTGGGGACTGTAGAACCTGCCCGTCAGGACAGTGTGGCCCCCACCACAGTGCACTGGACCAGAAGTGACATCTGGTCCGTCAGGGCTGTGCCCAGCAGGCCAGCCACAGCACCAGCACGAACCAACTCTCGCGAGTCAGCCCCGGAGGCGGAGGGGAGCAGGTGCAGGCGGCGCAGACGGAGAGAGAAGAGCCGACCCAGGTTCCCGAGGTCTGGAGGTCCCCCTCACTCCTACCCTAAATACCGAGACACCCCTTATGATAAATAATGTGTCCTTATAATAAATTGCTACTTTCGCTTCAGCTAGTTTGGTTTCTATCACATGTAACCAAGAGTTCCAACCAGCCTGCACCCCGCGCCCTCCGGACGCAGCTGCGCCAGCCCTGTCTGGCCTGCAGGGCATGGCCGTCCCTGGTGCGGCAGGATGGACACACAGGCTGCCTCCCAGGGACAGGTCTCCAGACCCTGCCTGCCTGTCGTTCCATACAGATGGCATCATCTGTCTGCAGCACAGACAATTCAGCAATAAGGCATTGCTAGCCGTACGTTTCTTTCCAAACGCTTGTTCATTATATAAAACAGGAAAAATGGCATCATCAAATATTTAATGGTTTTCTGAAATGATTATGCAATCCTTAGGAAGTCCGGGATTTCTGTCCCCCTTGGTAACGGCCGCCACATGCACAGCCTCTGAGCTCCTGCTCCTCCCATCGGGGCCCGGGGACTGCAGCTGCCTGTGACCAGCCGATCTCCGCCACCTGCCCTGACCTCTGACCTCCCAGCTCAGGGTTGGTGACCTATCCAGGCTTCATGGGGGCCTGGTTTCTCAGCTGCAGACGGTGAGGCTGTGGCCACTTGAGCCCCGCTTGTCACACGTGGCCCCAATAGTGCAAATCCCGCAGCCGGGACCATCAGAGCTGGAACCACCACATGCAGGAGCTCGTAAACTTGAGGTGCTATGGGGAGCTCCGCCCTCGCTACCAAGAAGCAAGGGGAGCCATGAGCGAACAGGTGCTGTGGGGATGGATCACCCGCCAGCTGCCCCAGGCTGCTACGGCCGCTCCTAGCACCCTGCGGGCAAGTCTGGGTGACCACCTGGAGCTTGGGACATGGGATGCCATGGTGTGGCTGACCCGGGGGGCTCAGAGCAGGGTACTCTGGGCTGGTGCCCCTTGGAGGCCATGGGGGCTGAGGGCAGAGGTGTGAACACACGGGAATCTCCCTCAGACACCCTCCTTGGTGGACGTTCTCCACTCGCGGCAATCGGCCAGGGCTGGAGCACCTGGGTGAGGAATTTGAAGGTTGTTCTGAAACCAGAGCTCAGCAGACCGTGGCCTGGGGTCGTGTCCAGCCTCCCCTTCCCCCACCCCTCCATTTCACATGGCCTACAGCTAAGAATGGTTTTAACATATTGAATAGTTTTTAAAAAGGTAAGAAAAAACACTATTTCATGACACGTGAAAATTGCACGAAATTCAAACTTCAGGGTGATAATTCAAGTTCAATCAGAACAGGGCCACAGCCGTCTGCTTTCACACCGCGTGGCTGGAGTCGAGCTGTCGTTCGGAGACCATACCACCTGCAAAGCCCAAATTATTTATTCTCAGGACCTCTAAAGAAAAGTTTTGTTGACCTTTGCTGAAAACAGTCAGGGGCATTAAAGAGTCTCACCTTGCAAGTTGCAAGGATAAAACAATGGGACGGTACATGGCTCCATAGAGAAAAACTCTCCACCCACTTCCTCCCGGGAGGAGTGGCCAGGAAAAGGCAACTGCACTGGAGGAATGTTCCAGATCTCTCCCTCTCCCCTTCAGCACCGTCACTGAGGCTCGGAAGCATGCCTTCGTGCCTTGTGCGGAGTCTCCACGAAGTTTATCCACCTGTCTTCTGTCTTGTTCCTGCTCTTTCTCCTGCTTCATGCATAGCTCACGGCCACACCGTGGCTCTGATGTCAGGAAGAACTTGGAAGTGGCCGAGAAGGCTCCTGGTGTCCTCGCGGTGTGACAGAAGGTGCAGCACTTCGGGGTCGTCCGGCCATGTGGGATCTGCACATGATCTCTGTGTGGGCAATGCTGCAACTCGGTAAAGGCGGTGGACGGAGGGCGGCCGCTGCCGACACGCATGACCCCACGCACCTGGGCCGCGGTCCAGCAGGACACCACCGACGTCTGCTCCGTGGAAAGGGTGATTCCAGACATGGCCCGGCTGGCCCGTGAGGTGCAGCTTTGTGTCGGGCAGCAAACGCGTTTCCAGGTCCCTGACTGCGCATCTGTCACCCCTCAGGGCCTCACCGCAATCGGTTCCACAGGTCACTGCTTCCCTTGTTAGCTCACGAGTTAAATAAAACCTTTGGCTTGTTTTACTTTATTTGTAGGGGCATTTGTGATTTGGAGCTTTTTTTAAATTGCCCAGGAACACCCACGACCCTGGATGGCAATGAGGTACTTCTGGGCCCAGGCGGGCTTGGGCAGCTGTGTCATGGGCGGACGGGGCAGCCAGGGGCCTGGGGCGACACACACTGGGCACTGTCTTGGGAAATGCTCCCGCCTCTCTCCAAAGACGCAGCTGAGGATGCCCCAGTCCACACAGGCTGCTGTCATCTCTGTTATAGTCTCAGATGCAAAGTTTAAAATTGAGTGCTCTAAATTTAGAATAAAATTCAACAAAATCTGAATCTCATATTTCCCTTAACTTTATCACACATTGGGATGTTCGAATGGCATTTTACTTAATGCAAAATTGTTCTGGAATCAGTGAAAACTTCTTACAAGTATACATGCTAATTTATTTTACGGCAACACCAAATATATGAAATGTTTTTAAATTAGGTAGTGCAACACGAGTGCTAGATATAACGGACCCTTATGAGCGTAGCTCCTTTCCCTGGCCCTTAGAGAGCCTTTGATGCCTTTGTTAACTCAATGAGCAGCCAGCACACTGTTTAAATTTGACCTAAGCCAGGCTGGCTGGTCTGCGCCGCCAAGGAGCAGAGGGTCCAGTGGTTAGAGGCGGTGGGGCCGTAGCCCCCAACCAGTGCCAGAGGAACAGTGCAGGGAAGCCAGTCTTAGAGCAAGGTTGCCAGAAGGAGCTGTGGAAGCAGAAGCTGACCCTGGGAGAGGCCATAAGGCAAGGCCCAGGTGAGAACCTGCAGTTGCCGCCATTCAGTCTTGGAGACGGTCCTTCCCAGAGCCCCCAGGGGCCCATCCACTGGCTGGGCTGGGTCAGCTCTCAGCTCCATGACGTCCCCAGGCTGCGCACTCAGCAAGCTCCACCAGAGTGGCCCCACGAGCCTGCAGAGCAGATTCTCTGGGCCGACCAGGCAAGCACAGTGGCTCCATCCTCCCCTGCTCCCCAAGCTCCTGCCCCTCTGCAGGGAACAAAGGGACACACAGCTGCTTGCGGCTCAGCCTGGGCACGGGGAGCTGAGAGGGACCCGGCCCCCAGTGTGGGAAAAGGGATGCGTGGGCCTGCCTGCCGCTACCTCGGGGATGAAAAGGAACCGCAAGGCAATAAAGCAAAAGAAACAAGGGTGGGGCTCTCTTTAAATTTCACAGCGGGTGCCAAGGAGGAGCCACGCTGGGCCCGAGTCAGGGTGGCCTCCAGCTCGGGCGCCGTCCAGGAAGGAGGAGGCCGCACTGCAAGAGCCCATGGTCAGCACCGGCCCTCTGTGCCCAACGCGGGACGTGCCCAGCATCCCTCAGCAGGGCCCGCCCTGTCTAACCTGCAGGGACATCGCTAAGCCGGGGTCCCTCTCCTGAAGAGGGACGAGCAGCTCCCTCCCCTCAGTGTAAGAAGAAAACTGGGGTCCCGAGTCTACAGCGCTGAAGCCGCGGCGCCGTGGACGGCAGCTGCCCTGACCCATGCATTTGAAGCAAATAGCTCTGGATAATTCTCCTCGAAAAGAGCTGTGATACCGCAGCCAGAAAGCCTCAGAGCACAGTCTCGCACGATAAAAATATGCTGAGGATATTTCCTTAATGTGGATGAATCAGAAGTGCCCCCTGCAGGTGCCCGTCCATACACTCTGCATGAACGGGCATCCGTGGTCCCCTTCACAGTTGTCCTGTGGCTGGTGTCTGGGGCCAGGAGCCTGGAGGCTGCTGGAGGGCGGCCCTTGGCTGGTCAGCCTCGTCCAGGACCTTAGACAGGGTGTGGCTCGGAGCTTAGTTTCATCCCCACCACTTGGGCACGCTGCCCTTAAGCCTTGAAGCTTTCTAGAGGCAGTGCTGGAAGCTTCCACACTGAAAGTGAACCCCTAAAGAACAGGGTCCCAGGCCCCCCTGGCCAGCCGGAGGCAGAGAGAAAACAGAGTCACTCCCTTCCGCACCCTGCCGCTGGGTCGCGTTGCGCAGTGACGCACCGTTGGTGACCGTATTGGCTTCTTACAGCTGCTGTGACAAATTACCGCAAACCTGATGGTTTGAAATGGCTCAGATTTACTGCCTTTCAGCTCCGGAGGTCGGAAGTCACCGTGTTAAAAGTCAAGGTGTGGGCGAGCTGTTCCTTTCTGAGGCTCGGCAAGCGTCCTCTCCCCACACCTTCCCAGTTTCCAGAGACGCCTGCGTCCCTGGGCCGGGGCCGCCCCTGCGCGCAGCGCCGATGGCGGCATCTCGCTGACAACCTCCTGCTCTTTCCTCCACGGTGAAGATCCCGGTGACAACCTCAGGTCTGCCCGATACCCCAGCAGAATCTCCCACGTCCCGGTCACCGATGCGCCATCTCGACTCCCTGTCGTTCACCCGCGTGTTCCGGAATTTGGGGAGGAGGGTGTGGACCCATTTGGGGCGTTCTCCTGCCGACGCGTCAGGGCCTGGCACACAGATATGCTCAGGAAATACACGTTGACCAGGCGACTTTACAGAATTTTGTGGATGGGGGATAAGGGCCCAGCGCAGGTCATTTGCAGGAGATGACAGTCGCCAGGGAGGGAACGAAGACTGGCACGGAAACTGCAAAGCTCGTGCCCCCATCAGCTGCGTAAAGGCCTCTCCAGGAAGAAACGTGCCTATGTGAAGATGGCATGTAGCCTCTCAGCTGGGAGCTGATTCTGCCCGCAAAACAATCGCTATCACCGTACAGGCTTCAAAGTCACATCTTGAGCTGTGGCCAGGGAGGGACAGTACACTTTCATCATCTCCTCTGCTCCAAACACATGGCGGTTGTTACAAAAAAAAAAAAAAAGAAATAGCTGGTTTCCACACACGAGAAACACAGTGCCGTGGGCCGGCAGAAGCCGCGGTCCTGGTCTGGGAACCGGCGTCGCAAAGAGACTGAAACTGCCCGCGCAGAATGGGGAACCCCAGCCAGGACCCCCGCCCCACTTGTAAAGCCACCGACCTCCACCCGGGCTGCGCCCCGAGAACCCACGAGCCAGGAAGGCAGGGCCCGCAGCTCCGTGGGCCTGTGGTGAGCCAGCTGTGCGATGCCCCGGCCCTGGTGGGCAGAACCCCCAGACCGCTCCTGTGAGGCGGGCTCGCTGCTGGGCTCCAGGCGACTGCAAAGCTAGAAGGAAATGGGGGTGGAGCAGAGGAGGACAGGAAAGGGAGGCGGAGAGCAGTAGCTGCGGCAAAGGGAGGTCCAGGCGAGGCCAAAGCAACACTCCTCCCGCCCAGAAGGGCCTGCAGCAAGACCCCGGAGTGGGTGAAGATGCTGAGAGGACAGCACGGGCGGCAGGACCCCGGCACTCCCCACCGGACAACCAAACGTCGGACAAGGTATTTTGAATCGGGTTGTAAATGTGCGGCTGGGCTGGCGCGGTAGCAAGGACTGGACAGAACCTGGGGACACGTGCCAGACCCCAGAGCACCGCCCCCCCCGGCCACCTCTGCAACAGCTGCAGAGGACGGTGGGAGAAGACAGTGCGCGGCACCCGCAGCAGGAACAGCAAGGGGGACCCTGGAGAAATCTGGGGCCTTCTATGGGCTGCGCCCGCAGATCCAACAAGAAATGAACCCACCGCGCAGAAGGGACAGAGAGAAAATCCTCTGTCTCAACCCTGGCATTACGTGGAGCGGAAAAGATAACGTCATCTTGCGTCCTAACAGCGAACGGGTCCCCACAGAGGTCTGCTGTCCAGCACGGCCACCTGCGCCCGGAGCCTCGGGAGAAACTTTAACCTAAACTAGTTCCAGATGCAGCAGCCCCCCACCCCCGACAGTGACAAAGCGGGGAGAGAGGGAGGGGGAGGGGGAGGAGGAAAGGAAAAGAAAGGACACAGAGAAAGGAAGGAAGACGAGGAGGACGGAGAGTCCTCTCTGGATACAGCCTCGGCCCAGGTCTCGAAGAGCTCCCAGCCCGCAGGAGGGCGAGAGCTCAGACACGCACCAGGGCAAAGGGGTCAGGAGCGAGTGGGGAAAAAAGCAGCGAAAACAGGCTCAGACTTCAGATGTCGGAAACACCAGACATGTAACATTAACATTTCAACATGCTTTAAAAATTCAAAGGCAGCTTTAAAAGGAAGCTTAAATGTATTAGTAGGGAACAAGGTGATTTGAAAAATAATAAAACATCCAGTGAAATATGAGGGAAATCGCAGCAGATCAGACGCGTTTGGGAGAAACCGGGGAAGACGTGTCGGAAGACGTTGCCGGGGATGTGTCCAAAGAGACGGAGACACAAAAGTCATAGAAAATATTAAGACATGGAGGATCATATGACTCGGTCTGACATACGTCTATTTGGATTTTTAAAGGAAATAGAAAAATGAGAAGAGGTAATATTTAAAGAGATAATAGCTGATAATTTTCCAAAATTATGGAAAGACACCAACTCTCAGATTTGAAAATCCCCCAACTCCTAAGCAGGATAAATAATACAAAATTCACCCTAAATGCATCGTTGTAAAACTAAAAAACATCAAAGACAGTGAAAAATTCTTAAAATCATCCTGTCTGAGGATGGGGGCAGGGAACAATCGCTCACGAAAGAAAGATACTGCCTGTGACGTCCCAGCCGCAGAGTGGAAGTTAAGACAGTTGAACATCTTCAAAGTTCTGAGACAAATAACTTTCAACCTAGAATTCTATCGCAATTCTAGAAGTCTCTAGAATGAAGATGAAACAAAGATATTTTAGGAGGATAAAATTAAGTTGGTCACAATGTAAGTTAGCTGTTGCTGAGAATCAAACCACCCCAAAACTTAGTGGTTTAAAACCTTCGTGGTTCCGAGTTACCGGCTGGCAGCTGGTCTGCCACCAGGCCACCCAGGATGGCCTCACTCCCTTGTCTGCTGGCTG
The DNA here is from genome assembly GCA_004363605.1 of Indri indri. Lineage (NCBI taxonomy): Eukaryota > Metazoa > Chordata > Mammalia > Primates > Indriidae > Indri > Indri indri. Next base: position 46,055 of record RJWJ010008500.1, read on the forward strand.
GCAGGCTGCTGGCTGGGGCACCCCAACTCTCCTCTTTGGGGGCTCTCAGCCCGCAGGGTGGTCTCAGGGTCCAAAGCACAGCAGGAGACAGAGCCCCGCTGAGCAAGCAGCTCTATGCGGTGGAGAAATAGATTTGTTAGGGGAAGAATTTATGGCCATTTTCACAGCCTACCACAGGCCAACAGACCCTCAGCCAAGGAAACTCTAAAAGATGCAATTTAGGCAGACGGGAAAGACCTCGGGTGGAAGGTCTGTGGTGCTAGATGAGTGAACGTCGCGGGAAACACATGGCAGTCAAAGCAAACACTGACCATAAAACCAGTACCTCCTCCATGGGGGTGGTGAGGGAAGAGCGCTGGACAGAGGCGTGAGGTTGAGAAGAGGTGATCAGAATTTCAGCACTGGAAGACCCACGGTTGCTGAAAGGAAGGAGAGAAGCTTTGACTGACTCCAGAGTTAGATGAATAATGTATATGCTAAAATATCTAGGGCACCTGCTAAGAATAGACATGTAATATCTACCTTCCAAATGGGTAGAGAGAAAAATGCAATAAGAAAAAGAGGACCCGAACCGTCCTCACTCCCCGTGTGACCCTCGGTGGGTGACGCGTCATCTCTGACAGCAGATGCCACAGAATGGCGTGGCAGCCCCTGCGCCTCAGAGCACAAAAAGGCGTGAAGGGACCTCTCCCCAGGGGCTGGCAGGGGTGCACACGTGATGAACGGTCACGTGATGAGGGTCTCTTTACAGAAAGGCAAAGGCAGCACACAAACCGCCAGCCAGGACACAAATTCGAGAGAACCGTCTGACACCCACGTTAAAACCCTGTGATCTCAGCTGTAGTTTTTCACATTCCAACGTCTCTGCAATCCAAACGCATCTTTCCCTACATGACATGACAGTGTCTAACAGGCAGCATTTTTTCTTTCTGCAGGACACAAATGGACGGTGTGTCGCACAGCGAAGAGCTTTGGAGAAAACGCAGGGCGGGGAGTGCGCGGGAGAGCAGGAAGCCCAGTGGCGCAGCGCCGTGGGTGGCCGCAGAGAGACGCCCCTCCTGCCACCCTCGGCTCCCCCGTGCTGTCCCCAGTGGGCGGATCCGACAGGGGGCTGCTGACAATGGCAGATCCCAGCTCCAGCAGAGAGTGGGACGCGGGGCAGGGGTAGGTGTCGAATAGACAAATCGAGGCACAGCAAGGAATTCTGAAACAGAACAGGCAGAAATGGAACAGGAAGAAGTGGGTGTGGGAAAGTCCAAGAATGAATCTTGGAGACGAGAAAGTCCAGTCTCTGAAATAAAGAAAGAATGCAAACAACGTGATAAACCCTGGACTGGAAACAGCTGAGAAGAGCATTTGCGAACTGGAAAATGTTGATGAGGAATTCGCCCAGAACGTGATGTAGACACACCACAAAATTAGAAGTGTGAGAGAAATTTGGAAGAGCAATTAAAATGACCCAAAATTCACCTAATAGGTGTTCCAGAAAAATAGAGTTATGAAATAGCAGTAATCGAAGAGATAATGGCTGATATTTTTCAAGAATTGAAGAAATACTTAATACAAGTCTAAGCTGAAATCAGGATAAATAAAACTAACTTTGGACCCAAATGCAAGGAGTAAAACCGAGGCGACTTGGGTACACAGTATTTTAAAGCCACTGCCCAAGCGTGGTGCCCAGGAGCAGACCCTGAGAGGGGAAGTAAAGCTGGTCCCGGAAGGGGACAGAGGCCACGCGAGGGGGTGACGTCCGTCAGGCGCAGAACAGACAAGACAGGGTCAGACACTCTTCCACCTACCGGTGCGTTGGCAGAGTTGACGCCTCCTTCACCTGCCTCTTCTACCGTGTGCCTCGTGCTGTGTAAGTACAGATTCTCCTGGGTCTCGCCAGGGTGCAACCATTTGTCTCACGACCCCCTTCCTTTCTTCCATGAGCCTTTAAATGCTGAAACTTCCAGATTCCCCTTTGCAAGAACGGCCACGGCTTCGTCTGCAGGTTGTGTTTTTCCCGGGTGCGTCCTCAACTTTGGCTACTAAATCTCCATTGATGGAGACTTTCGCCTCCATCTCGTACTGCAAATTGTCAACCAAACATCACTATGTGCACAGGACTGTAATTAACACATGCAAAACCCTCGAAACAGTGCCTGTGCGCACTCAAGAGGGTTGTATTTCATTTGTTTCATCGTTATTTACTGCCATGACTAATAAAATGTCATCAGCATGAGGACAGCCTCCCACGACCAGCAGAACTAGAAACGGGGCATCTGTCCAGCTCCTGTCCACACCTCTGTCCTGCGCAGCCAGGCTCCCAGTACGCTCTCAGGGTACGTCACTCTCAATCACAGCAAATGGACGTGATCTAGACAGCTTCCCCTTCACCTTGTTTCTGCCCCTCCCCTCACACCCTTGGCAGCTGCCGGGCACTTAGCCTGTTCTGACAGGCGTTGTGGTGGACACATCCCCAAACGCACCCATCGTTTATATGGAGCCACACACGTTGTGCGGTGCAGTGGTATTGACCTTGTCACAGTAAATTTCCAGCGTTGCTTTATCATGCCCCAGCAGGTCTGTTCATCAATAACGTATCGTCTTTCTAAAAGTTCCAACCCAACATTATAAAGCGGTCGTCTAAAGATCAGTCATTTCAGTCCATCTGATTTAGTCCAAATTCACTCCTTGGTCCCTTGACTGAACGCTCACTCTCGCTCTTCGCGCCGACAGAAACAAGGTCGCCCATCAGTAACGGACCTTCCCGGTCCTGTCTCTACTCTGCCAACTGCTTTCCTTCCCCGGAGGCGTCAGGTTTGCGGGCAATGGAAAAATAAATGCGAATGTACTGGGTTATGCGTGGAGGTCTCCCCACACCCGCAGACTGGGGCGAAAGTTAGGTTGGGGTGCTTCTGACTTTTCATAAATATTAGGAACAGTAAGAAGGATACCCAAGGCAGAGGATCACAAAAGGCAATATCTAATACCCAAATTATCTTTTTTAAAAAACTTTTATTTGGTTCCTCTTCAAGAAAAGTATTGCAATGACCCCGTGCTGCTCGTGTGCGGGCGCAGCACTGACCCCGTGCCGCTCCGTGTGCAGGTGCCGCAATGACCCCGTCCTGCTCCGTGTGCAGGTGCCGCAATGACCCCGTGCTGCTCCGTGTGCAAGTGCCACAATGACCCCGTGCTGCTCCGTGAGCAGGTGCCGCAATGACCCCGTGCTGCTGCGTGTGCAGGTGCCGCACTCCTTCCCGCCCAGCCCTGCCCACCCCACCCCGGCCTGCTGGCCGACTGCTGACGGTCAGTGGGGGCCCCCAAGGCACCTGCCCCTGTGGCCAGGCTGGGAGGGGACGCTGCCCCTCTGCCCCTGCAGCAGCTGGGAGGCTCCCTTGCTGCGGAAGAGGCTCTGTTCCCTTAACCGCCATGGAAAACTTGTCCTAGTCCCGGACCCAGGCTGATTTAACGTTGTTTTTGAAGTCAGTTCAGTTTAACGTGCACTTACTGAGTGGTTACTGTGCCTCTCCCACACTACTCCTGCTCGAGTGCAGGTCAGATGCAAGGCTCTCGTGGCAGGGGTGAGGGGACACAGAGGAGCCCCAGGCCAAGCATGGCCCCCCACAAGGTAACACTGAGGCAAGCTCCTGCCATAGTCCTTCCTGCTGCACACCCAGGGGGCTGAGCTGTGCACACAAGCTAAGCACCTGTAATGATCTATGCATGTGTGATGAGATGTGCATATGTAATGGGATTTGCATGTGTGATGAGCTGTGTGTATGTAATGACATTTGCATATGTGATGAGCTGTGCATATGTGATGGAATTTGCATACGTAATAAGCTGTGTACATGCAATGGAACTCACGTGTGTGGTGAGATGTGCGTGTGATGAGCTGTGCATACATGTAAGGGAAATGCGATGCGAATGTGGATGGGCTCAGCCCCTCCCCACACACGTCCTCTAGAGGCCATCGCCAGAACCGCACGGTACTGCCTATTTGCCTAAAAACTTATCCTGGTGATGTTATCTGATGCTGGAGGAAGCCTCTATGGTAAAAACATGAGGCGTTTTGCAGGCGGGTTTGCAGTGGGTTCCAAGCACTCGTTGCCATCTGACACAGCGAGTTTCCCAGGCGAGGTTCCTCTCCCTCAGCTGCGTGGACGGTGGCAACTTTGTGTCACCCCAGCAAAGAGCGCTCTGAGGGCGGGAGAGGCGGCGCCTGCTGCGGTTCTGACCTGACTTCCCCGACCCCCGCAGAGGCTGCGATTTTCCCAGCACACCAGCGGGCCCCAGAGATCCCGTGACACGGTCCAGAACCTATGAAAACCAGTTCCTTTTCATGCTCAAAAACGAGAGAAAAAAGACTTTTTAACATTAATGAAACTGTCTCTATAAAATCTACGGTACACTGGTACGAGCGTCATGATTGAAAATCGACTGCCACTTACAGCTGAAAGCCCATCGAGTTTATGGGTGTGTGGACTGGGGCGCCCCAGGCCGAGTCCTCTGGTGTGGGGAGAACGCCGGCCTCCTCCGACAACCCACGGCACGGACCGGGCGGCAGCGCCGGGCGCACACGCTCCGTCAGCGGGACCAATGCTGCCCGCCGTCCGCCCCATCGTCCACCAGTCCTCCCAGGAACACATTGATTTGCTGAAATGAATGATTTCTGCCTGTAACACCCAGATTGCCATTTCACTCAAAGTAGCACTTATAATTTTTGTCTCCCTGATAATGTTAACATCCATAGTAGCCCCTGGGGCCACTTAACCTGTTGGTGGAGGGGACCAGCGGAGACACCAGTGACCACCGGGGTCAGGGCCTTGAAGCCTGAGGGCTGGGTCCTGGCAGCCCCCGAGTCGTGTGAGGAAAGGTGCCAGGAAGTGCCAGAAGGCAGCGCTGTGTCCTCTTCTGCTGCTGACACAGACCATCTGCCACATGTCCGAGGGACAATTCTCTCCTTCATACAAGTGTGGGCTCTGAACAGCTTTGGGTGTTAAATGTTAGAATTTGGTTCCTGTAAACAGTTTTCTCTCTCACTCCTTCAGCTGTACGCCAGGCTCACGGGCACTGGGACCGGCTGGCAAGGACCATCCCTGCCCTCCACAGCTCCTGGAGGAAAAGTCATCACGAGATGCCACGGGAGCCACGGAAGTCGGCTACAGAAGTTGACCACGGACGCGGAGCCGCGAGAGCTCCGCGAACAGGCTTTGGGGGCTCTTAGAAGGAGGAAACATTCCTTATGGGTTTCAATACCAGAAGCTGGCCGGGCTTCATCCAGAAGGCAGTGGGGAGAAAAGCGAGTGTGCCGGGAACAGCTGGGTGAGGCAAGACGGGGAAGCAGGTGGGGGAGGCAGGAGACACGGTGGCCAGAAAACGGCTCAGACTGAGAGGACCCGGCCACCAGGCCCACGGGTTTGGAGCCTTGGAGCCATGGAGAGGAGGCCAGCAGAGTGCTCCTGGCTAGGGAAGGGCTGGTGGGGCCTGGAGATGCAGGGGCCAGGGCAGGAGGGTGGCAGGGCAGGGAGGGGCAGTCAGGGCGGGGCGGGGCGGGGTGGGGAGGAGCTGGGAGGGGCCGAGCGGCTCACCAGGGCCCGGCTGTGGCTGCGCAGGTGCTGGCGGGAGGGTCCACTCCTCTCTGGACACCACAAACCCTGCTTTCCCCAAAGCCAAAGGCCTCTGAAACCTCCACGGTCCCGATCCTCATTAGAATACCCACCCGCAATCCCAGACTTGCAAAATATCGGGTAGGAGCCTGGCGCAGTTGTTTTACTAATATTTTGTGGTTTCGGGGCAATTGTTTCAAACACCGTCCAGTAAAGTGGTCGCTGTGTGATCAGGGAAGAGGAGAGAGGCCATTCTTGAAAGAGTATGAGCAGGACACCGGGTCCAGCTGCGGTCTGGGCGTGAGACAGGGCGTCAGCCTGCGGGGTCCGAGTGCCAGGAGCCTCAGGTGTCCCTCAAGGAGCCAGCACAGCCCCGGCATGAAGGCCACGTCTGAAGTTAAACACGTGCCCCCACGTTAGGGGACAAGACCGAACTTGGCACAGCCTCAAACACATGACTTTGAAACGCAGCAGTGACGCGATGTAAAACTCTGGCATTTTGACATAAAATCAGTCTGGTGACTTTTGCAGATCACACCTCATTTTAAAATTACCTTTGCGTTTTTCTCCCACTCAGTGTGAAGGGCTTCCACGTCTATCTGAATGGAAGGGATTTTCCAACCTGCCTTAAAAAATCTCCCCAAGGAGAAGTTAAAAGGGTGTGTTCGTTCCCTTCCTGGTGTCGTCTCGAGGCAAGGAGGGTTGTCACCCCGGCAATTGAGCAGGATGGCGGCAGGGACTCTGCTCTGGCCCCCAGGCAGGACCCCGCAGCCCCACTTACCAGCCGGGCCCTTGGCTGCGAGAACAGCCGACGGCCTCCTCTTCCTCAGCTCCCTCTCACGGAAACCGACAGGTGAACAGCGGAGGGAAGGAAGGTGAGAGCCCGTCTGACCCTCTGAATGTGCCGTATCTATGCTTATTTCATGGGCTATTAGGGCTTTTTTAACTTCAAAATGTTCTATGGAAGATTTATAAATCATTCAACATGTTGACCACAAAGAAAAGCAAACTGCGACATCCCCGATCAACCTCCGCTGGCTCCTCAGCAGCCCAGGGCGGGCGGGGGGCAGGGAACTGACCACACGGCGCCTCGGGGTCCGTTTTCAGACACCCCCACCCCTCCCGGTCAGGGTTCCCAGCTGGAGGATGTCGCCCCAGGGGACATTTGGCCTTGTCTGGAGGACACGTTCTGGTCGTCACACGGGGGAGGGGTTTGCTCCTGGCTCTGGTGGGTAGAGGCGGGTGCTGCGCAAAGGACGGAGGGTGGGGACGCGGCTCTGAGCAGGACCTGGAAGAACTGCTCCTTCCTCCCCTCTCAGCAACAGCTCGTTTCCGCCGCTCCTGAACGTGAGCTTTGTGTTTGGCCGTGAAGAATGCTGTCCGGCGTGCACACGCAGAGCTCAGGTGCACACGGAAGCACATGCGTGCGTGCACAGACTCCCACCTCAGTGCGGGCGACGCTCACTCTCGCTCCCTCACCGGGCCCCTCGCAGCTCTGGGCCCCTGAGCCGACCGATTCCCTTCGCCCGATTCACGGATTGCTGCACCGCACTGTGTTACCCACACACGTGATCTCGGCACCCCAGGCTCTGGTTTCGGAAGATCTCAGTGTCACGAGAAGTGGCCCAGGAGGA
>RJWJ010008501.1:0-53342 GCA_004363605.1 Indri indri
TAGAGGAAACAGAAGGAAAAAAATAGGTCCTGAGTAGCCTGTTGACCCCAGATTTTAGATCCATATGCATATTATAAGAATAGAACTCAGAGGCCAATCTACTTCACTTACGGAAAAACCCAGAAGGGGTAGGACTAAATCCAAGGCTTGCAACCTTCAAATAGCTCTTCTGTCACCGTCATTTATGCTTGGGGACTCAGCTGGCTTTTAGACACTACACAGACAGGTTGTGTCACATCTGATAATTTAAGGAGATGAATGACCTCATATAATTATCATGCATGGTTTACTCTGTGATGAGTTACCATCCCCCTGTGTTTATTTATTACCATGGAGGAATAATATACATTTTAAATAATTACTCTCCAGCAGACCTTTGGCACCCATGTCTCGGTCCTCTGGGAACTAAGCTACATGTGCACAAAAAATTTTGCCTCATAAAAATTAATTACAATTTCTACATTTATATCAACAGGACAATCAGGTGTTTGGAGAGACAACCAAGCATTTCTTATGTCTAATTTAGAGCAATCTGTACACCCTCCCTTGTGCCCATCCTCCTGAAGCTTCACGTGGCCCATTTGTTTAAGTCTCCCAATATTTTTACAGATGCAAATTTAAGTCAGTTCTAATATAATGTCATGGCAAAGAAGGGTTGGTATTTTTAAAGTGGCAAACATCATAAAAATGCTACACATTCCACATTCCTTTCTGTGGCAAATGTCAAAATGACTACCATAAAAAGGCAAGTTCTGGGCACTTGAAAACTTGCTGCTTCAATGGTTATCATCCAGTTGTAATCATTAGTCATGATATTAATGTATAGGTTAATATAAAACACTTATTTTCTGTATGAGTCAATTCAAATTTTGCACTTGAAATTTTATTTGTGTTTTATTTTTACCAACAAAAGAATAGTGTTTGTGAAAGACTCAACTCCATTTGTACTGTAAAGTGAAAGGGTAGGATTAAATGAGTGTAACTAATTATCGGTTGGATGAGTCAAGTGAAAATTGGCCTTTTTTTGTTTGCTTTTGGCAGATTTTTGCTGACTACCATATTGGTTGCTAAAAATGCAATTGGTTTTGATTTTTCTATCCTATATTCACTCAATTTGTAGGGTTGTCCAGAATCATTTCTATAAACATCATGGATAGATTGCTTTCTTAACTTCCAAATATTCTCTTTTGAAGCTGAAAACTCGTATCTTTGTTTGAAAATGAGAGGTTATCAGTGGCAAAGTTATGACATTTAAAAATAGATTCACTCTCCTGTGGCACAGTTCTCATACAACAGGTGCTGGCTGAAGCGTCATGATAAAACACATCAAATACTTTGTGGTTCTGCTTGCTTCCTGGTACCTTTTGGGACACTGGTTTTGTCCCTTAACCTAGGGATGGAACACTTCACCCACCCAAGTCTACTTGCACTCCACTGAAAGTGGAGTGCTTTCCTTTTGTTTTTATGATGAAAGCCTACACAAGTTTCAGGAAGAGATATTTTTAAGGCCACTAAGCATTATTTTCCCCATTCATTTCAAATTTTTCTCATGGCCCAAATGATATATTAGCACCATAATCTAGCTCACTAAACCATAGTCATCAATTTTCATGATCTCTCAAAGTCAGAAAAATCACACAATGTACAAATAATAAAGCCTGGCCATTAAACAGTGCTTGAGACTTCCCCATGCATTCTTTCATTTGATCCTCACAATAACATTATGGTGCAGGATGCATGAATATCATCCTAGTTGTACAGATGGGGAAACTGAGGCTGAGAGTTAGTTCTGCTCTACTTTACATTGACTCCTTCTCCCCTCAATTTTATTGCTGGGTTACGCAGCCAGGTGAGAGAATAGAGGCTAATACCTCAAAGCTCCTGCAAAGGACAGCAAAGTATAGCAGGCAAGTATAGGACTCTAAAATAAAGCTGCTTGGGATCAAATTTTAGCTCCTAAGGAAATTCAGAAAAGTTCTTCATACTCTAAACTTAAGTTTCCTCATTTATAAAACAGAGATGATAATAATACTTATCTTAGAGTACTAGCTTGAAGGTTAGACGGATTAAAAAACATAAAAACATGGAAGGTATTCACAGCCCCTGGCATATATAAGGAGCTCAACAAGGTCAGAAAACAATAATATAATAAAGAAAGAATGACTGTTAGTAATTATGAGTGTTCAGACAGTCTGCAGGTAGAGATATCAAAATTAGCTCAAATAAACTGTGAACACCTACAGGGGAGAAAAAGGAGCAAAGTCACAAAATGGAAATAAACAGCCCTCCTAATTTTTCTCATCTTTTGCTACAAACCACAAGAGTGGTTTTTCCACACTGCCATGGTACCAATGAGATCAATATTGATTCTTAGATCTGCTGGCATTTGCAGTCCTAACCATTCATTCATTTGTCTTGGAAACTCAGAGAACTGCTGTGACGGCAGCTGCCAGTAATTTCCACACCTTCGGGAGACCCGGGATGCTTCAGTAAGGGTTGGCCAGGCACATGCTTTGTGGGAATATTCTGTCAGTGATTTTTGGTTTTTGTTTGTTTGTTTGTTAGAGACAGGGTCTTGCTATGTTGTCCAGGCTAGACTCAAACTCCTAGGCTCAAGTGATCCTCCTGCCTAGGTCTCCCTACTAGGTGGGACTATAGTCGAGCCAACACACCCAGCTCCCAGTGGTGTGTGGTTTTATCAAGTTTGTCATTTTGTTTTCTTGAGAAGGATCTGTTTCAGTTCAAACTTCTGCTCTCTACTGTAGAAGGTAGGTAACATCGACAGGGCAGGGCAGTAAACCACCACTGCCTGCCCAAAATTAATGTATAAATAATGCTAACTTGCCAAAGGAAAGAACTATTTGTTCTTTTCCTGTTTCTTTTTCAATTACACTATTGTAATATCTTTCTACCAAACACATCTACATTTATTAAATCTAATGACATCTTATAAAACTACATGGACTTCGTGACGATAATCTCTCCTAGGAAAGAAGTAAATGAAAAATAAAGACAAAAAAGAACCAAGTTGCTGTGTCCAAAGGTAACACAGTGGTGAACTGGAGCCTTGTTACTACCAAGTTCAAAAAAAAAAAAAAACTCTAGACCATGAATCTCAAAATTTGAATATTACTAATGTGTATGTATTACATTTCTGAATCATGTCATTTCTTGTTGAGAATGGAATCTGAATCATTCCTCCAAAAACATCTCCAGTAAATTGGAATTGTATCCATCCTCTATTCCAACCATCTGCTTTAATTCTCAAGGCTGTTTCGTATTTCAAAAGTTACTTTGTAACACATTGTTTTAGTCTTAATCTCTTCCTCACCTGCCTCTGTCAGAATTCATCCATCAGCCATGGCCTCTCTCATTGTTTTCACCTCTCTGCCATTTGGTCATCTCCCTCTGATACACTCAAGTCTCCCCTCTTATTTAGTTGTCTGCACAACCTTTCCCACTCCACACCCCCAGAGGCTTTTTCTGAGAATTGCTTCTTCCCCGATTCATGGTAATAGCAACTGGCCTTTTACAATGTAATACCTTCTAATAAGATTGGACCAGGTGTGGAGACATAACCCAAACTTAGCCAACCAGAGTCTCTTTTCTAAATCCCATCTCTTGGTCACAACTGAAAGGGCTATACATGGCCATCTGGTCCGAACTCAGACTATCGACATATCTTCTTTGGGAGGCTATCTTTTGGGCTAGGATTCTAGACTCCAGCTGGTTCAAGGCTTCAATACAGAAAATGTAATCCTTTGCAACCATTTGACACCCTGAATGCTGAGAAGCAGAAAAATGACGATTTGCAGAAAAAGAGAAGAAAGGGGAGGTGACACAGGGAAAAGCAGAAGATGACCTGAGAGATGATCCTGATGGCAGTCTCAACTTTTTCTGCAGCTGTTGGCACATCCTTGAACTCAACTCCCATGATTACTTATCCAGCTCCACTACCATTTAAAAATGTCTCCCTTTTTGGTTTAAGATAGTCCTGTGGTTTCATACTACTTGTAATCCTAAATGGCCTAACATTAACTCCTATTCTTAAAACAAATCAAAAGAATGCAAAGTCCCTTAAGCTGTCTTCCTATGAATTACTCTCTATCTCTCTCTCTCCTCATATTGCCAAATCCTGGAAAGAACAATCTACACTTGCTGTCTCCATGTTCTCAACTTCTGCCAACTCCTCGAGCCACTGAAACAATGCTTCTGTCCCCACACACTACTGAAACTGCTCTTATATCAATGGTCTGATGACTTCCTTGAACGGGTCATCTTATTTGTTCTCTCCGCAAAACTCAGTGTCTATCATAGTAGATACTACATAAATATTAGTTAAATAAATGAATGAACCCTACTTCTGGGTTCAAAGATATTGCTCTCTGAATTTATCTTCAAATTCCCTTCAGATACATATTTCTAAGGGCTGAATAGACATCTGCAAGACACTGCAAACTCAAAACATCCAACAGGGAACCTATTATCCCCGCTCCTGACACCAACTTGGTATTCCTCCTGTGTTCTCTAGTCTACAAAGTTTAATGAAACATGATCTACCTGTTATCTCCGACTCTTTTCTCTTCCTAATGCCCCAAATCCCATAACCACAAAGACCTGAAATTTTACTTTTATAGTATATTTCATACTTGCTTTGTTTTCTCACTGCCACTATTCTTTCTAAGACCTTGTGCATCTCTAGTTCAGTGAATCCTACAATAGTATGCTAAGTACTCTCATGGCCTGTGCCTGAAATACCAGTCCTCTTTAATCCACCCTCTACATATTATGATTCAAACCTATTATTATTTTTTTAAATTTAACAATCTCAATAGCAACACATGATGGAGACCAAGTTTGTTTTGGTATGCAGAGCAGGGATACCACAAATGTTCATGTGATCTGAGCACTGCCCATCTCCTCCTGCAGTCAGAATGCAAGAAATTTATAACATAGACTCATGCCAAAAGTCTCACCTACATCTTTTCCCGCCCAACAGTCCTATGCCTAATTAAGAACAGACCATGTTTCTTCAAACCATGTTCCTTCAACATGCAATGTACTTTTTCCCTGGTCATGCTTTGATGCATCCCACCATTTCATAGTTAGCTTGGAGCTGCGAATGTCTTCCTTTGGGATTTTCTCTTCCTCAATTTGTATTCTCAACATGTAGCTCAGTGTAGTACATAATTTGCAGTGAATGATAATAATTGCATTAATTGTTGAATTCAATTATATTTGGTATTAAAAATATTTGAAGCAGGAGACATTAAAAGAGACAGTATAAATTAAAACTCTTTCTAAAAATGAGATGTACTATTTCTTTAGAAGCCTAAATAGTCGTAAGTGTGCTGCCTAGAAGCCTGTCTCCCTACATGTTATTGCCCTGCTTGTAATCTAATGAAAAAAAAATTTACTAAAATAATTTCTTTCTTGACGATTAGCATGTAAACTTTTAATAAAATGTTATACTAATATTTCTTATCCAATGAACCATTTCCCCGGGAAGTAAGAATTTTTAAGTACTTCTATTTTTTGAGATCTAGACAATTTATTTTCTTTGGTCTCTAAGGTGAATTTCCATATCTGAATATTTAGGTCTTTAAAAATGAATATTATATTTAGGAAGCAGCATTTCCAGTATAACCAAGCTCACATGGGAAATGGGGAAAACAAGAAGAAATTAAGAAAAATAACCAATTGCTACCTTCAGCATCTCCAATGTAAATTCACACTTCCTAAATCTGAGCGCTGCTTTCTCTTCTCCACTTACACATACATCATTCCTCCTAGCATTTTCACCACAATGCCTGTTGATCACTTTTTTAAAATGAGAGATTTTCACGGTGTGCCTGAGCCCATTTATTTTATTAGAGCCATTCCTCTTTTAATTCTCAAAATAAGACATTATTAATATTTAACCATTCCTTTATATAGCCTGACAATATGCATGTAAGAAAAGAATGATTTTATTAGCTCTTTCTCCTATTTTCCCTAATTATCTCCACAGTACTGGGAAAATGTCAAAAGAAACAATTGTCTAGACCGTTTGACAATTTTAGTGGAAGTGTTGATTTCAAATTACACATTTATCTGTGTATCAAAATCCCTCAACAATTTCCCTTATAGAGGGAAATGTTCGGTGGTAAGAGGAGGTCCTCTGAAACAGTGAGTATATACAAAGCAAAAAGGACCCAAAATTTAGTTCTGCTCACTGGTAACTTGGCAGAAAATTTAAAAATTCCCCATTTGATATGATATTATATGCAAATAATAATAAATTATTAATGGTAATTGTATGTGTGTATATGAAAGAGAGAAATTAAGAATGAATTATTTAAATAAAAGAATACAGTGATTATTTTTCATTATTTGCCAGGAGACCACCATAGTAAGTTTTTAATTACTCAGGAAAAAGAACTTCAAATAGACAGTAAGATTATCCCCAAATCTGAAGCATTTAAAATGGCCAACACCATTATTTTTTACTGCCATAATTTCTAGTTTAAGTTTTCTTCCATTTATGATATGGAATTTTAAATGTATCCTAATTTTTTAAATCCACAGAGCATATGGTTAAAAAAAATCAGCAGAAGCAAATGTTAAAATAACATTTAGCCAGAAATATCCCACATTCATATTCAAAGAGAACTTCAAATATTGCTTTATACATAACAGCCTGATTCTGAATTATTGAAATTAACCATAAAAAGTGTGCTGGTTTGTCAAGGCCACAATGTCAATCTTTTCCTTGTTCATAATCTGTACATTTAAGTGGCAAAATTTAAAGGAGCAATGGCCATTTTCTTGACTCATTTTTAAAAATTGCTAAGAGTAGTTTATTCTTATGTATTGAATTACTACAAAACATGTAAAGTCTACAAGAGATACTCAAAAGTTTATATTTTACAAATAAAATTTTAAAACCTGTGCACACTTGCCTCATTCCTAAAACATCACACCAACAAATATGTTAAAATTGTTACAAATTTCAAAGTATACCATATCTAAACAGCAGAAATAAAATTGCTTAGTATGTAAAGAACTTAATAGATGCCCAATATTCAAGTGCGACAGTTCCTTTCTCATACTTGTTGTGTTTAAAAGATAGTAAAACTATCTTTAGAAGCACTTTGTTGGTTACTCAATCAATCATGTTAATAACTCATCTTTATAGGACTAAAGCATTTGCAAGCTGCTTTTGTACACAATATCTCATTTGATTGTCTTGACAAATTATTCTTAAATGCTGGTGTTATTAAAATATTTTGAATGAGATTTAATCCCTGAAATCAGTTATGGATTGGCAGAAATCTTAAAGCATGCACACTTGTTAATAAACTTACCTTACTGAGGTTCTGCTATCCTAGCAAAACACTTAAATTATAAAAATCTATGTGTGTACATACACACATGTATGTATGTATATTTGCACACACATAAGAAATTATCTATTAAATAGAATACTATAGTAATACGAACTAGACAAGTTACCTAATTATGCCAGTTAATATTTTGGTGGCTCCTCAAGGAAAAGGTGGTAAACACAATATTTTTCATAAAGTGCTACCGGTTTTACTCAGTTGGCATTGAAGTCAATCGTTTTTTTCTTTCAACTCCATAAACAATATAACACAACTATTTTCATGTTTTAGTGCACGCACAGAAAAATGAATCATGTTTAAGCTATATGGTTTGCCATCACAGCCCATTCCAAATTTACTAGAAAGCAACCCAGTGAAAGGCTTGGGAACAGCTGTGGCACTGCTCATAGACAGTCCATGAAAGGAAAGATTAGTCGACACACTTAGTGACACAGTGCTTGATGCACCCTGTAAGCCTTAAGTAAATGTTGAGTGGACATAATAGAACAAAGTTTGTTCCCCACGGTAAGAAGCTTACATGCTTTTTGAAATACTACCATAGACAGCTCTTTTAATACAAATAATGGAAGGTTGTCATTTTAATAACAACAAAATGTTACTTTTTAGAAATACTAAAACAAATTCTGATTTTTTTCAAAATTCTGTGCATGTTTATGTCAGAACTGTTTATGTTCACACATGTAAGACACTAACAGAGATCAACAGATTGCATGATTTGCCTAAAATATATTTCATTTTACCCATTTAAGTCTCCAATTTCAAGTTACTAATAGTTTGAAGCCACATGATAGGAAATAAGATGCGAATTCAAAAGAACAGAGTACGTTTTTGGAAATTTGTATCTGTATTGATAAGTAGGAAAAAGAAGAGAAACCTCAAAGTAGGTGTTTTATGTAATGAGCACTCCAGAGATTAAATAATATAGTTTGTCCTGAGCACAATTTTTTAAGTTATTTGAAAAATTTCTAAATGCATTATTTCTTATGAATATATGCTCCTAAACGTAAACACTAAATTTGAATATAATATATGATTCACATGAATTGTTTATGTTTTCGCAAAACCTTACTATGTGTAAACTCCAGAAGAATTTTTATTGTTATTTTTATCAATGTTGGAGAAATAATAGAAAGATGTCTACATAGCCATGTTTCTTTGAAGAAAAAGAGTGGGAAAGTTTTTATCTATTTTTAAAATGAACCATTTGTTTTATTTTCCAGTTTTATATGTATTTATTACATTAAAATTAAATTAATGAAAGGCATGAAAAAAGATAACAAAGGCTTTTTTTAATTTCCTCTTTATAAACCATAATAAGCTTAGATTTTTGTATCTTCCCAAAATGTTTTTTTAATTACATCTGTATCAGTCTGCCTACTGTTCATTCAAATGCCAATCCAAATAGCTACATGTATACCTATGTATAACATTAATAATTTAACATTATATTACTATTTATATGGAAAAATGCATCTACTGTTACATATTTTTAAATATACACCTGTGGAATAATAAATGTCATGTGGTTAAACTGAGAACAAATTAAAGATCTGAGAAAGAAATTTATTAACATTCATTGTTTTTAAGTTTTATTTTATATTTAATGTTTTATCTCATATTTTACCATATGGCACATTTTCTTTTGTAAGTAGTATGTAAATAGAAATTGCTAAGCTCAAGTGAGAATAATTATGTCACTTCTAATGTATAGAATAGATAACCATTCCAAAGTCATGACATACAAATTTCTTTTCTATAGCCTTAAATAAAAATTTGTCTAATAACAGAAAAAAATACTAACACTATAAATATTTAAAGCCCCAAACTACTATTCTTTCATGGGATTATATGATTATTTCTTGTAGATATCTATAATTCTTAGTTATATACTTACACCATTGTATAGTTGATATTAAAATCCCCATATACCAATGGGCTGTCAGCCAATTATTGTTGACTGACTGGCATTTTGATATGACTGAGATAGAAGTTTAATATGAATAATAGTTACAACTACGATGCTTTCGAAAAACTGGATTTGTGAAAAGATTTTAAAATTAAGGACAGATTTAAATTAATATTATAATACTAGCTATCACACACATAATTCTGAATTTTAAAATAGAAGTGTTTTAACATACTTGCCAAGGAATTATTTCTAGAAAAAGAGAGCTACCCTTTTTGAAAACTACATTTTAGAATACCAGTACAACATGTGCATAGTATAACATGAAAATGATGTGTTTTCCATTTATATATAAACCAATACACATTAGTGGTTGCTACCACATCACATATTTATGTTACAAATCTTATCAAGACAAACATTTCCAAAAGAAACACCTAACCCAGAGAAAGAATTATATCAAAATTCCTTTGTCTGAAAAAAACCACTATTTTACCATTAACTCTTAAAACAGTTTAACTATTATTTTAATCCAGAAAAATATGCCATGAATTTTTTCCCAAAGATTTGAGATTTGTCTTGATTAAACATCACATATGAATTATTTTCTTTCAAGAAATGCCAAGGCACCACATCTTGGTGAAATTAATCCCTCATTTTTTTAATTTCACAAAGTTTATTCAGAAATCTAAGTTGAAGTACAAATGTCAACCATCATTTCTCCTTTCCTCAGAAGACGGTGTTACCAACTTTTCAAATAAATAATTAAAGATGCAGAAGGCTTCCAAAAATATTGTTAATACTACCTACAGGAGACTGACTTAGCTCTACAAAATCCTTTATTAAGTTTTTAATTCATTAAATAGTTAACGTTTTATGTAATTTGAAAATACCTTGAATTTCCATTGTTAAAATAATTTCAATTCCTTTCAAAGAGAAGAAATCGTGGCGTCCTAATTCCCATTTTATCCCACTATCTATTCTCTTTCTTGTCCCTAGTAAATTTCTGACCATGAAAACTGAGTTATTTAATTTTAGAAAAGCGTTTATTGCAAATGTCCTTCTTACAGTAAGGATTTTTACATTAACATTTTACCATAGTATGTTCAGGAATAAAAGGTTGCATTCTGTTGTATTTTGAAAGGCCATAGTTTTCCCCAATGGTATGATGATCCATTCCCCCTAAATGATGGAAATATTGATAAATTGTCAATTAAAAACAACAGTGTGACTCTTTTAAAGAGCTACTTCTTTAACACAAAATGCAAGCCGAATCACTTGAGTTTATAGGCCAAGCACCAAATAGACTAAACAAATTAAATAAATAAAAGTGTGATTTCTTAGTAAGAGCGAATAATTTTGAAGCATCTTTAGGGTAATTCTTACTCTTTTTATTTTTAAAAATATCCGGTTGGAACATGCTGCTAATTAAACGAAGATCTACAGATGGCATTTACCCTTTTGCTTCATAACAAAAAGGATCTGCAATCAGTTTTATGGAAGATTACCTAAAGAGGAATATTACTGTAAATCAATGACAAAAATATTAGACACTACCCTTCTCTGGGTGAGAATTTGCATCCTCCGGATTCTTGCACTGACAACTAATGTAATAAATACTGTAAGATGAATCTTAAATAATAGCTGCAGGGTTTCAACCGGTAAAGATTCACTGTTAGTATTCACCAAAAACTCCAGTATTCAGCACTCAGCCAACAAAGGACAGCAAATAATTCCCAGCAGCATAAATAACGGGAAAGCTACCTTGAGCTTTGTTTTTGTTATGTAAAATGCATTAAAGTGACTCATCCACTTAAGGATTACCTACTCTTAGAAGCTTTAAAGTAGCTTCAAGAACCAAAATAAATTCTTTCCCAGAATGCCGGATAGGTTATTCAGTGCATTTAAAAATATGTATATATTTATATGTGCCACTGACTTTGACTCTATTTTGCAGCCTAAGAAAGGAGAGAATTATTATTTTTCATTCCTTTCCTGCCGTATGACTAGAGCTACCTATAAATCCTCCATTTCCAGAATAGCAGAGAGGTTTTCTTTTTAGTTATTTATTTAAAAGTTATTTTAGAAACGTTAAAAATAATAGAAAATTGCTGGAGGCTCTCGAAACAGTCCCTCCCTCAAAGAATCGGGTCTACTCATTCTAAGAACAGGAACCGCGTGTCTGTCGGCACTTAGACGTTTCAAATAATGGGTTTGGAAGGTTGGATCGCGTGGCCCCAGTACCTGCGAGCCCCCTGGGTGGACAGCCCGCTCTGCCGCGGGAAGCGAGCACGCTTCTGCTCAGAAAGGCTGTCAAGTGCACCCAGCAATTGGGGATCTAAACGAGTTTGGGCAGTATAGCAATCAGCATCTTAGAGGCCAAATGCGGGAAAAGTCCACGCTACCCTGACAAGCCTGAAATTACCTATTCGTAAAATACCCAATCAAAACACAACTTTGTAGTGAACTGGTTTGATGATAGCGGGTATGTGGTTGGAAACTTTTCCCCCTACTGCAGCTAAACTCCAAGGCTAGAGGATCCTTTGAGAGATGGGCTGAGGCGCAACGAGACGTCGGCGGACGCTTCCCGGGACAGCCCGGCCCCCGGCGCCGGCCCCGAGACGCCGGCTGGGTGCGCATTCCAGCCGCGAGCCGCGCGCTCCTCCCGATCGGCCTCCCCGGATCCCAGCCCGGCTCGCCTGCGCTCGCTCCCTACCCCCACGGGCAGGAAAGCCCCGCAACTCGGCACCGACCCCCGTCCCCAGCTCCCGCGGCACCCCTCGGCCGGCGCTCCCCGCCCTGCCCGGCCCGCCGACTTACGTGACGGCCGAAGGGAACGGCTCCTCCGACGAGGGGCCGATCAGCAAAGATTGGAAAAGTGTCAGAGTCAAGGCCAGCAGGCAGCCAGCAGCCATCTTCGCGATCGAAGATCAATCCCCCTCCCTCCCCACTCGGGGGAAGGGACGGTGCTGGAACCGCGGGCGAGGGGAAGGAGCACGCTCTGCTGCCCGCACCGCGGACGTCTGGAGGGCCGGCGCGCCCGGGCCGGAGGCGTGCGGTCGCCGGGGGCGGCGAGGACGAAGCCCGGCGCCGGGGAAGGGGCGGTGGCGGGCGGACCCACTAGCGCGCGGCCGCTGCTCCGCGCCGCGGCTGCCTTGCCTCCGCCGCCATCAAGGGCGACTTTGGAAACAGACCTCGGCGAGCCCGCCGGCGCTCGCGCGCTCTCGCTCTGCCTCTCGGTTTCCTCCCTGATTTATCCCCTGATTGCCGAGGGAAAGGGGGAGGCGGGGGCGGGGGCGGAGGAGGGGTGACGGCGCTGGGGAGGGTGGGGGTGGATGCTGGAAGCGGGGAATGGCAGGCAGAGAGACTTGTGGAAGAGAGAGGCTCCGTCTGGCTTCTCCGGGCAAGTCGGAGGGAGGCGGCTGGGGGTGGGCAGCGGGAGGGCCGGGCGTCAGAGCAGCCGGGCGGAGACGGGCCGGGAGCAGCCCTCCATACAAGGCAGAAAGGAACTCCCAAACTCGGCGCCGGTTTGCTCCCGCCGCCCGGCGTGCGGAGGGGGAGCGGACAAGCCCCGCGGGGCTCCCGGGGGACAGCCAGCCGCCCAGCGGGCATCCACAGGCTGCAAGGGCTCCAGCCGAGCACTTGGCTCGCGTCTTCGGGGGTTATTTTTGCACTTGCGGGCAGCGTTCCCCCAGCCCTTCTCCCAGGCGCAGAATCCGCTGCCTGCCTAGGAATCGTGAAGTGATTTGACAACAAATGTAGGAGGGGTTTGTATTACATTTGAAGCACCACTGTTGACTCTCTACCAGGTGGCACTATTTGCCCGGGTGTGCCAGAGGTTAGAGCCTCCGGCGGGGCTGGGGTGCTAATTGTGCCAGCCGCCCCACGCCCAGGTATGGCTCTGCTCACCTGGCGGAGGACAGAGCCTGGAGGCCGGGCTGGGTTGGGGACGGACAGAAAAGGTCCTGATGCTGTCAAATCTTCCCGGTCCCGTGGTTGAGTAGGACTGAGGAGTGCAGGGGCGGATTCTCCTTCTAGGGAGGACAGTGCAGTGAGATGGGCTTTGTAACATCCTAGTTGCGACTGGCTCCAAAAGGCTCTGGCCACTGGCCTGCCCTGCCTGGCAAGATTGCCGCAGGGTGAGTTCACTTTTGTCAACGTGATGGCATGAAAAGGGTAAGCAGCAGGAACAGGTGGCACTCTGAGAAATGCGTCTGAAAGGTGGAGGAGGAATTAAGGGAGGGGCAGAGAGCTGGGGAGTAGCTATGCCAGGCTGGTTTCACCTCCACCCTCAGGAGAAGCAGGGGCAGGGAGTGCGCGGGCCTTCTCGCACAGAGAACAGGGGGGTCTGTGATTAGGCCTCTCCCGCCCAGCACAAGCCTCCTTTCAGGACGCACCTGGTGGGCCAAGGATAGCAATGGCTCCTGGAACACCTTAGATTCTTAAGCTCCCTCTGGTAGCGTATGAGAAGACTTTTGACATGAAGTGGAAAGGACACAATTCATGATGACCATCCTGTATATGCGAAAAATCTGTAATTATGGAGGTGACTGTGAGATTTTTAATTAGCCCTTCCTTAGTTCCTGGAGGAGCTTGTGAAAGAAACAAGATCCTTATTAATTCGAAATTGATTTTCCAGCTCTCTGAAGGCAACCTCCCAAAACAAAGACTGATGATGATGATGATAATAATAACTGGCCAAATTTTAAAAGTGTATGTGATTTTATGATGCTTAGCCCAGGGATTTTTTTCCTTTCCTCTTATCTCTTTTTTATGGCTTATTTGTTTTCTTTATGTTCTGTGCATCTCTATCTTGCTCTTTGTTTCTTTCTTGCTACTCTGGAGTGGCCTCACAAAAGGCACCCCACCGTGACTTAACTTAGTTTGTTTTATGCTAGGCACAGAGAGTGTGGCAGCAGGAGCTGGGCAGATGAGGGATGAAGTGGGATGTAATGGGATTGAGAACTAGAGCTCAGGAGGGTGGTTTATATCACTGAAGATAGCTTCCCACTCCAAAATTAGATAACCAAATAGTCAAATCCATCATTTCTTCAATTTTTAATGATTCAAAAGCAGATTTTCTTCCCCAGCGTGAAGATTAAGAAGAGCAGAATTAGATGTCCATTATTGTCTGCGTGATATGTTGGTATCGTAATAGCCTCACAACATAAAAATATCATTATAATATATTCTGTCAATTATTTCAACAACGATTCCGGTCTTCCTACTATGGTACACCGTTTCCAATTTTTTTATCTTTGGGAGAAAGGGCTTAAAGAATAAAAGAATGTAATAAACTTCCAGAGAAGGTAAGTCAGCCTTCATTATTAACTTTGTTGGCCTTTGAGCCAAATCTCAATTTCTTGGGATCACTCTGATGAAGCAATGTGTTCTCCAATATCTGAAGGTGTTGAAGAAAGATATTGCTTCTACAATTCTTACTGACAGCGTAGCTTATCAACTGTGAGCCTAAATCATTGTTTAATATCCTGTTGCGAGGTTTGCTAGTAATTGCTTTTTATCAACCTAAACCTTTTTAATGAGGATATTCAAAATGTGTTTTTTATTTCTTATGTATGACAGCTGAAATAACATCATTCCTACAACACAGCATTATGTTTCTGTTGGATCAACTACAGCCATATCAATGCATTTTTAGGGGGCTCAGTCCTGTTATTGTGGAAAATCCCTTAAAAAATCAGATCATATCCCATTAATTTTAATAAAATTTTTAAATCACCAATATTTGCCATTCAAGATAAAATGTTTACAAATCATAAGGTTAACTGTTGTGTTACAGTAAATGATGCAAATGTGCAGAATATACAGTAAATACATTATAGGCTATAAATGAACAAGAAGTCACAACTCAATATTTACTATTCATTTAAGAGGAAATATTTTAATTAGAAAGTTAGTGAAGTACTGCAGGAGATTTTTGTACTTAATCATTTCTCAAAGAAAATTTAAAGAAGATCTCCTTCATAGAAAACACTGACTTATTTACAACAGAATTATAATTGGAAACTTTTGGTTAACTCTCAATTGTTATTTCATAGAAATGTTTAATTCATTCATATATATATGTCATTTTTGTTAATTAAAAATGAACAAAGAACATTAAGAACTTAATAGCCATGAACTGTTCATTCTTACTTCCTTTTTGTTTTAGGTTATACTATGAGTATTGGTAGTGTAAAATTCTACTTTTATTGTATTTTCATACGAACATAGGTATATATAAGCATGTCTTTCTATGATCTTTTCCAGTAAATCAAATCTAATTTCTTCAACATTTTGGCTGAAAGAATGAGACAAAATAACCAACTGAAATGGTTTTAATTTATCTTTTTTGCTCTCATATACAGATAGACATACTCAAACAGTGAAAGTGAAATTATTACTCTTGGCCAAAAAGGTTGAAAAGGCAATAATTAATTTTCTGAGTTTTTTGCATACCTTAAGAAAACAAAGGTGAAAATGTTGACAAAGGGCTGTATTTGTTTATATGTCTATAGGAGTATATGATTTGTCTCTGAGATAGACATACAGTAAGAGTCGTAATCAGAAATACTTGTAATTCAAGGCAGTATCATGCTTCAGTGCACTCACAGATGTGTGCCACAGAAAGCTAAAATTAAAGACAAATGGACAGAAAGCTTCGACTATCTTATCTCCTTGGGGAATACTTTCAGGAGCCAGGAATAAGAAAGCAAGCAACTGAGAAGTATCAATGCCCAGGAGAACAGTTAAAGGAGTGTGTAGAGATTTTAAAGTCAGAGTTTATATTCAGTATTTTTAAAGTAAAGGCACATAGAGGCCTTCATAAAAAAAACAGCATGGAAAATAAACTATCCTAAACTAAGAAACATGCTCAGATATTTCCTACAAACAACGCAAATATTTAGGAGAAATTTTTCTGTGGCCCAAGTAATATTGACTGATATGGCATTAAACTTTTGAGGAAAGAAATACCTTTTCTAAATGGGCAAAAAGTAACATTAAACAAGTATATACTGGAAGCTTATTATTTGTTGATCAGAGTCCTATTTGGCAAACTTACGCTAATTTAAGTATTTAGAAAAATTAGCTATTATATTTTAAAATACCATCGTGTCTTCAACCAAGCAATAGCTTTTATGTTATTCTATTTTGGATCTCTGCTAATCATAGAAGTTTTCATTCAATTCCTTTTTCTTGTTTTATTTTTGCTCCTCTTCTGTCCTCTTTCCCATTAAACACAAACACATCTCAGAAAAAAATCAGGGCCTAAAACATGACTTCCTATAAAAAACAAAAATCTGTTTAACTCTAAAATCTGAATTTCATAGTATGACCCATCCTCACTCAATAAACAGAGCTAGAGGTTTTTTTTTTTTAATCTGTAAGTTACAGCAAAAAATATCTGGAATCTATTTATTTAGGCCTCCATAGACAAAGGGAAGTAGAGAATTCAGTTATTTATCCACATACATTCACCAGCAAAGGAAAATGCAACGAGAAGTGGTTAGCAAGAGGTAGGTAGTAAATATTGAAATGGCAGAATGAATAACTGTTGGCATTCTTTCCAGGTTTTTGAATTTTATGGGTTAGCCTTCCATGAGAGGGGAAGAAAGAGATCATCTATTGATATTATTCTTCTGATACTAGGTTTTTCAGATTCCTTTAAGGTAGTAAAATACCATTATAACCTAATGTATTTCTATGAGATTTTGGATATGTTATAGGTCAAATTTACCTTCTGAATAACATAACTCATTACAGTAGGCTACTGATAGTATAGCCTGTTAGATGGATGCCTTTAGAAGCACTACAGAGTAGTGCTGCGAGGGGCTTCTCCTTCTGCATGGTAATGAGCATGGGAAAAAAAATAAGAGAGCAATGATTTTATTTTTGTAGTCACATATTTTAGATTTATATGATTAAAATACCTACCATTAGTACAAAGAATACTTGCATATCTGGACATACCAGTGAACTGACAGTTAAAATCCTATATTCTATTGATAGATGAATAAAATAGAGATCATGTTGTTGTCATCTATCACTGTTGGGAGATGTAAACTTTTAAGTGTGATATTCGGAAATATTTGAAAATCAATATAGAGCAAATATTATCCAGTAATAGTATTTTCTTCAAGATATACAAGGTAACAGGGTATAATTCCTAAGGGTTCCTGATCATTTGGGGAAAAAATACAATGATGCCTGACCAGCTGAAGGATATTGTTGTGTGCTATATAATGTTCGATCATGTTTTTATAATCAAATTAATAGTATTTCCACCTTGCATGTCTTTAAAACTAAGAGCAGAAATTTAAACAAGTCTGTTCTAAAAATAGCTTGTGTTGTGTACAATTGCAATTTATATATAATTATTTTCTTTTTCTTATTTACAATTCTTTAAATTTTACTGTAGGTGACCCATTCTTTAAGAATATGATTCTCTGAGAATGTCCATAGTCAGCCAGAAGAAAAAAATTGATTCAATAGATTTGCCAACCTGGGTGAAGATGGTGCAAAGCAAAGCAATGGCTAAGTCTTGAGTTTCAAGGTGAGCGTTTTTATTACCTGGATATTGCTGCAAGTCTTTGCGTTACACAGAGAGCAACCTATCTTGTCCCAAGATGTCATTCACTTTTGTGGATATATTTTATATTGTCAGGATACTGGCAGATTAAGTTTTAGTTAGTTTAAACCAAACAACCAAATGGATATCGAATGTATAACTCCAAAATGAAGATGATTGTGTTTATTATATTTTAATAACATTGAATAACTTAGCTGTCATTAATAATGATCTTAACTTTAATGATACCATTTTGCATATGATTAGCAATCATTATTTGTAACAAAAACAAGCATGTTTTTGGTTGGAGGGCTGTGTATATTCTTCTGTCTCTGTGTCTTTCTCTGTTAGTATCTGAAAATTCCTTATACTCAAGACTTGATGCTTTTCAAAAAATTATTAGAGTGCTTTTGGACTTCCTATTAATATATATTCGCTTAAATATACATTTCCTTTAAACTTTATTTCTATTCTCAAAATATGTAAAACTTTTCCCTTTCAACAAAATACTTATCCAAGACAAACTGTCACCATAAACCTAGTTACAACGCTGTGTCCACACTTCAGGCCTTAACAAATGCCCATGGCTCATCAGTGTGCAGCAACAGAACCCAGTTCTCCCGTTTTCCCTTTTCTCTCTCAAGTTAACCAGCTAGCCCACTCCGCCCCTTCTCCACCCCTTCTTTTGATCGTTTTCTTCTCTAACAGGCAATAATAGTTGATTGTCTGTAACAGGTTACCAAAAGAGGCACCTTTTTAAATAGTGAGGGAAAAGGAAGCAGAATAAGTAGGGAAGGCAAAGAGAAATTATCCAGAGAAGAGAAAAATGGAAACATGAAGGGCACTGTATGAAGGAAACGATGGGTTTGTTCACAGAACACAGATAAACACAACGCAAAGAAGAGGAAAACAGCAAGAAACGTGAAGGCCAAGACTGAAAGAAACTAGTAGCATAAATGAGGCAACGAAGTGGGGCAACTCGATTTACTTCACTATCCAATTGACTAGAATTTTTATTGTTAAGTAAATATAATACATAATCTTCAATGTCTCCTGATTTTGTAGAAAATATGAATAATTGTTCCAGGGCCTTTTTCTAATTTAAAAGTACAATGGCTTGCATGATGTTAATATTTAACCACTTTTTTTAAACCAAAAAAGTAAATGTTATTTAAAGCTGTATGTCAGATGCAACTACTATCACAGAAGTTTGCAGATTCCCTATGCATTTGATATACCCAGAGGCAGCAAATATTATCACTTGACAGATAGAATTTTTGCATGAAATAGGGAAAACATCATACTCTAAATCTATTTCATACAAAATATCGATTTGTATATAACAAGATTTTTTAAATAGTAAATCACTCGGGAATTGTAACGAACCTTCATTCTTTTCTTTTTCAACCTTCAGAACCACTTCTTTCTCCCTATGCCTTTTTTCAGAAAAATTCATGAACAACGATAGGAAGGTGTGAATGGGATTAGATGGAAAGGGCAACAGTGACTTAGCTGCTTCAATGACTTTGTTCTCACCTGGAAAATTGTTCACATTTAGAAAATGTTCAGGAGCCCTGGACTAAGTGTCATCTGTCTCAGGCTCCTTCCCATGTGTTAACATCATTTTGTTCTTAATAAGAAACTCATTCTTATCTTAGGCCTGCTTCAAATACTCAAATTCATGATCCCAGGTTTTCTGTTGGCTGTTGAAAGCATTAGAAACTCCTTCCTACCTACAGATAAGTATGCTGACATGCAGGGGTGTGTTAGAAATGGCACAGACATATCTAACTACAAAACTTAGTTATGGCGTTTATAAAGGAGCAAAATTGGGATTTGAACCTACGCACCTTCCTCAGGTACCCTGACTCTTAATTGCTGTGCAGCATGGTCTTCCTCTTGCTCTGATATTTAGTAGCTCAGAGATGTAGGCTGAGTCATTTAGCCTTCTTGAGCCTCAGTTTTCAATTTTTAAAAAATGGAAATAATGCTATGATAGAGGGTTTTTTTTTTCAATCTGTTCTTTTTAACAGCTTTATTGATATATAATATGCATGCCATATAATTTACCCATTTAAAGTGTACGTTCCAATGGCTTTTGGTATTATAGAAAGATTTTCACTATTATTTAAGAAGATCAACCATTGCACATTTAAACTGAGATAATATTTGATAAGACCTACGTGTATTGGCTATGTAGGCATGTGCCAAATAGCGATTCAACTTAACATTAATGTTACACAAATTTTAATGACTTTGACACTAAAGTCATACTGATTACTAATGATCAGGGTTTTTCCATATATGAAACCTTAGTCGCTGTCCACCTTATGCAATTAATCACTATAAAAAGCTTGTATTTAAACTTATATGAGAAAAATAATCATTTGGGTCTCATGATAGATTCATATGAAATCAATAAAATTATAATTTAGATTTGCACATGTACCTATTTCTTAATTTGTATCATTTGTACCACTTATTATGTGCATGAAGTTTATTTTATCATCTTTTTACTCACACAATGAGAATAGTATTTATGTTATTGAAGTATGTGAGGCTGTAAATGGCATTTGCATTCATCAGCCACATCACCTCTGCTTCTATATTTGATCACTGGCTAGAGATATTTATTGCTTCATGTATTGTTCTTCCATAAACAGCAATACCTCAGTAAGACACCTTCATACTACTGATTATTTTTTCTTTCAATGGAGATCAGAAAAACAGTAACATTTTACAGAAATAAATATTCTCACCTTGATCAAGTAAGAAGCTTTAAGAAAGTGAATATGACAATACCAAATAAATCAGATCAATAAAGTCTATAACTAAATGTATTTCATTTTTAATATCTTCTATTAGATTTTCAAATGTACAAATATGAGAAGAATGTGTCATCTTATTTCTCAGTGAAATATTAAGAAACTACCTGATTTTTGTTCTTTCTCTTAAGAGAATTTTTAAAAATTTAAGTAAAAATATTTTCTAAAACTATAATAGTGATAGTAATCACCAACATGCAATTACCAACTTATAACATGTTCCAAATGATTATTTTTATATCAGTGTTTTGAAACACAGGCTGCATTTTCTCATAGAAAAAAATATGTGGATTTTAATTAGAACCTATGCATGCATTCAAATTTCTACTTAGTTTTAATTACTGGTTCTAGAATAACCATTTCTAGTTACAGAGTCTAATGGGCTTCAAATAATATTTAAATTATTTTTTAATATTTAGATTAATAACCTTGGAAATATCTCTCTATTGATGGGAGTTGATGATCATCATTTAATTTCATTGCATCAAGAGTGATTTATTGTATTTTATTGAGAAAAAAACCAAATTCTCTGTTTCACACATGTGGCATATATATGTAAATGCATAATGGAAATCTAAAGAACTCACCATATTGTCTGATACAAACTAGAAATTTCGTTGTATGTCTTTATTTATTCATTTATACATTTATTCTTTATCCTTTCAGTTATCTATTCATTTGGTATTAATTACATAGTCATTTGTTATTAACTAAGAGCTGAACATTCTGATGGGAATCATGTGCTTCATAAATTTGTAAATATTTCTACTTGCTACCCAGAAATTGGGTTAAATGTGTGTGTTTGTATATTATATGTAAATGCTTATATGAGACATCAATTTGTTTTCCAGTCCTAGGATATGTGATGCCCTTTGTTATTAAAAAGAAAAGTTTTAAAACTGGAATCTTGTGTCCAGAATTCTAAGTTAAGACCCTTATAAATTGCATTGCTGTTGGGAATGTAATTTAGAATGGGGCAGCTGCTTTGGAATAGACTAAATGTAGACTTACCATATGACCTAGCAATTCCACTCCTAGGATATTTACCCAAGACAGATGAAAACATGGGTTCACACAAAAACACCTGCATGGTCACAGAAGCTATGTTCGTAACAGTAGAAAAAGTCATATGTTCATCAACTGAAGAAAGGATAAATAATCATGTGTATATCCATTCAGTGGACCATTATTTACCAGTAAAAGTGAATGAAATTACTGGCAAATACTACAACATGAATGAACCTTAAAAACATGTCAAGTGAAAGAAGCCATTCATGAAAGACTACATATTGTATAATTCTATTTATATGAAATGTCCAGACTAGGCAAATCCACGTAGATAAAGAAAGTAGATTAATATTTGCCTAGGGCTTGGGTGGGGTATTGGGGGAAATGGGGGGTGACTGCTAATAGGTATGGGGTTTCTTTCAGGGGTGATAATATGTTCTAAGGTTGGTTGTGTTGATGGTTGCACAACTTGTAAGTATACTGAGAAAGATTGAATTGCACACTTTAAATGGTACAATTATTACTACTAGACTGCAAATCTTGTAGACTATGTTGGCTTTAATTATATATCTGACTACTGAAGAAAAAAAGACAAGTAGGTAAATAAGCCAAAAGCATTATGTGCAAGAAAAATTAATCAAATTTTGGTATTGTGTGTGTTTACAGTAAACCGGTATAACTGAAATGTGACCCTTATCTTCCTAAGCATCAGGATTGATTTCTGGGAAGGGTAGATTTGTAGAGATGGGGGCTTGTCCTCTTCTAAGCAGTTTCAAAGGACGTATGCAGCATCAGAGAAGTGAGATAGAGTCTGGACTGAGGTGCAGCTGGTAGAAAATAACAGGAGAAGGCTATGGTTGTAACTTTGAAGCTATAGAGCCATCCATGCATATTAGTGGCTCTCCGGCTTGGACATGCATTACCGATACCTAGAAGACCTGCTAAAACACAGATTACTGGTGACCAAGGCCTAGTTTCTGATTCGGTAAGTCCAGGTGGGGCCCAAGAATGTACATGTCTAACAAATTTGCAAGTGTATTAATTCTGCTGGTTAGGGGACTACACTTTAAGAACCACTTGTATATGTGTATGTTATTCATAAAGTGAATGTGTATGAATGGGAGATGATGGGAGGTGGGCTAAGAAAAAGAAGAGAATAATGTGAAAGGATGCTTGAGGCCGTGAGTTCGAGACCAGCCTGGGCAGCATAACAAGATCTCATCTCTACAAAAAATTTTAAAATTAGCCCAGCTTGGTAGCATACACCTGTAGTCCCAGCTACTAGGAAGACTGAGGAAGACCACTTGAGCCCAGGAGTTTGAGGTTGCAGTGAGCTATCATGGCACCACTGCACTCTAGCCTGGGCAACAGAGCAAGACTCTGTCTCAAAAAAAGGAAGTGATACATTGGATACAAATTTGTAAGTCAATAAACTAACTTAGATCAAAGCTTCTAACACTGGGAATCATCTTGGTACATGGTGGGAATGGTGATTCAGTGAGGTGAGTATTATTATCAGGTGTTACTGTTCACATCAATTTCTGAGTTAAACTGCCTGTCAGATCTGCTGCTTCCTTTTATGTATGAAGGCCACTGATATTGGCATATGCAACACGTGAGGCCAAGGCGGAAGTCTGCTCTTCAGTATGAAAGTTGGGATGTGTCAAAGACCTCATTCTTCCCAAAACATGTATCCCTCAAGGTCATCTTCCTCCCCTTCTTGGTTTAAAACTCTATTTATTATCAAAGTTATAACATCAGGTTGCTTAAGAAATACTTTCAAATACACACACCATCTAGACAGAAGCATCCCTCCCATAAACACATTAGTATCCATTTGCCATTATTAAATATTAGCTATTATCTTGGAAGGAGATTTCCAGGCTGTGTGAAAAGTTATTTTAGTTTTGATAATAAATCAGTACGGATTTGACTCAATGCAAACATTTCACTCTGAAATTGAATGATAATGATATTTTATTTAATTTACCATGAAAATAAATTAGAAAGAATAATCAGCAAGAAAACGTTATTAATAAAGATTACTTTAAACATAATCTTAGCTGTTCCTCAAGTCTACTTTATGTGACATTAAACAATAATTTCATTCATTTTCGCTATTTCAAGCAAGACGACTTCATATGGGTCACAGAATCCTTTCAGAGAACACAAGCAGAAAATAAACAAAACTCTTTATTTTGGTTAAAAATAGGAATTGGGCTTAGTGCCTCGGGCAGAGAAATCATCTGGGTACTCCAAAGAAAATATGGCTTTAGAAAGAAAAATAATTCAATAGAGAAAGTATAGAATTGTAATTCAGCCTTCCTCTTTTTTCAATTCCCTGAGTTGTCCAAGGAAATCTGTATAATCTGGAGACAGATGCCTGAGTGCTTTATTTCTATTATGTCAACTAATATGGATAAACAGATAGGAGCAAGACGGCAGAGACTGGTAAATACGTGAATTAGGTTACTATAAGACTTATCATTTTCAATTAGAATTTTGTAAAACTGATGACTTTTGAAAACCATTTCTAAAGCCAAATCTATGTATGTGATATTTTACTTTACAAGAAACACTACATTGTGATTATAAATATTAGATAATTCACTATTATATTCAGAATCAGATTGTGTGAACTGGCAAGCCAATTATTGGGTTTAAATTAAAGTATAAGCAACATTATTAGACTACTTTTATACCATTAAGGAAATCAAGCCCCTGAAATGATATGGCCCCTTTAGTAATAATTTATAAAACTAAATGGCTTAATTCTTATCATGATATGCTCAATATTTCCAGATGTTATCACCTTCTAGAATTTGGTTCTAATTATACTACTTTTACATAAAACAATAATACTGTCATAAATAATCATTTAAAAAATTTTTCTAATTTAATACAAAAATACTTTCTGCCTTAGAGTTGATTTGACAAGATTATATTCACACATACTTTAATATAATGAAGACCCTTAAAAATAAAAGTCAATTGAGCATCATGCTAAATTATATCAAACAACGTATTTTATCTAGTTCTTACCTTTAAATGGATATTCAGCAGACTATTCAACAAAAGTAGGCATTTCTATATCTAAGAAGCTACAAATTTTAGCACTGATTAAAATAGTCTCAGAACTAATTATTTATGTACTCATGCTACAGTTTTCATAAATTTTAGTATTAGGTTATTAAGTATGAAATGTCCAATTTCCTTAAGTACTAAGTTTAACGGTTGATATCTCTGATATTTCACTTTGACACTTCTTGCTTTGTTTACTTTTTATTGTGAAGGTACATCCTCAGTCTTTCAAACACAAGTTTTGGCTTCTGATTATCTTTCAAAGAAATTTTTTAGAGCAATTTTTGTGAAACCATGGATAAGTCAAAAATTCGTGTTATTTTCAAATATGAGTTCTGTCATGGAACTAATGCAGCACAGACAGCTCGAAATATCAATGAAGTGTTTGGGAAGGATGTGGCTAATGAATGCACAGTACATGGATGGTTTGAGAAGTTCTGGTCTGGTGATTTTAATCTTGAACATGAGCCACATGGGCAACCCGAGACCAAGGTGGCTGATGATGAGCTGAAAGCTATAGTGGAAGTGAAACCATCTCAACCTACGCATGAATTAGCAGCAAGGTTTGATGTTACTATTCCAACAATATTGGACCATTGGAAACAAATTGACAAGATAAAGAAGCTGGATACATGGGTTCCACATGAGTTAAACATGTTGGAAGAGAAATCATCTCAAAGCTTGCCTTTCTTTGCTGTCACCACATAAAGGCAAACCATTTTTACACTGTATTTTACTTATGATGAAAAATGGATTCTTTTTGATAATCACAGGCATTCGGCACAATGATTGGATAAAGATGAAGTGCCAAAACACAGTCCAAAACTGAATATTCATCAAAAAAAAACTAATCGTGTCTGTTTGGTGGTTTACTGCTGGCCTTATCCACTACAGCTTCATGAAACCTGGTCAATCGATTACAGTGGATGTCTACTGCAACCAACTGGACAAAATGATGAGGATGCTTGAGATTAAGCAGATGAGATTGGTCAATATAGACAGGCCAATCTTACTGCAAGACAACGCAAGACCACATGTCACCCAAACAATGCTCCTCAAACTACAGAGGCTGGACTTGGAAACTTTGTCATCCACTGTATTCACCAGACCCTGCACCAACTGACTACCACTTCTTCCAGGCTTTGGACCACTTCTTGCAAGGGAAACTATTCAATTCTCAACAAGCTGGGGAAAACACCTTTTGCAATTTCATTGACACTTGGTCTCCAGGCTTCATCACTGCTGGCATAAGCAAACCAAGTTTTGCCAGATGGCAAAACTCTGTCAATAGTTTAGGTGAATACTTTGATTAATTGTACTGCTTCTTGTTTGAGATATAATAAAGTACATTTTTTATTTGAAATCAGACATTTCATATTTGATGATGTAATATTTTTAATAGGGTAAAGATAAAACCTAAAAGTTTTTTTAAAGAAATCTTTAAGATTGAGATTTTTTTCTGATCATATAGGTAATTCTATATTAGGTTAACATTAATTTATGTGACAAATAAACCTTTAAATACTGATATTTTAACATAGAAGAAAATTAGGTTTTGCTTACTTAATAGTAATGCAGGCTCGCTTGTCACCAGGCAAATTTCTTCTGGTGGTAATTCAAGGAACCAGGCTCTTTCCTTTTTGTGGCTCCTCTGTCTCTAGGGCCCTAGAGTCCTTTGCACATAGACAAAAAGGAAAAAGGATGACTGGATGAGGAATATCCACTTCTTAATAGCTTGAAGCCATATCACATCTATACTTATTCCCTTGGGATAAACTAATCATATGGCCCCACCCAGGGACAGAGTCTTGCTCCATGGTCCACGTGTCATCACAGCTCATAGCAACCTCAAACTGCTGTGCTCAAGCGATCCTCCTGCTTCAGTCTCTCAAGCAGCTGGGACTATAGGCATGTGCCACCAAGCCCAGCTAATTTTTTCTATTTTTGGTAGAAAATAGAAATAAGGGTTTCATTCTTGCTTAGGCTGGTCTCGAACTCCTGACCTTAAGTAATCCTCCCTCCTCAGCCTCCCAGAGTGGTAGGATTACAGGAATTACCTCCTGAATTAAAAGATGATAAATTTGTATTGCTTTAAGCCACAACATTTTGGGTTATTCGTAACACCAGCAGCAATAGGAACCTAATATGCCCTCTTGGGAGCTACACAGATTTTAGATCACAATCCCTATTATTGCAAATCTGGGAGACAGAAGGTTTATATATATATGTGTACACATACACACACACACACACACACGTATATACATACACATATACATAGTTGCAGGCTTTTATTTTTAGGACTGGCTCATGTTTTGTTTTATTCTGTTCTTCAGAATAGAATTCTCTTGAAATTTAGAGGCGTCTGATCTAATTATTTCCATCAGTACCAAGTTAAAATAACTGTAGTCAAAGTTCTTTCCTAGATATAATATTCAAGTTGGCTTTACTTTTTTTCTTTCTTACTGTTCTCTCTCCCTCTCCCCTTTTAATATTAGCTGCCTTAGGGCCATCTGAAATTTTAATGTATTTGGGAGTAAAAAACTTAAACTAATATTTACCATAGGGCTGAATTTTTCATCCCATTCTTACATGAGTGCTTCTCTTCTCTTGTAAAACTTCATTAAGTCAAACAAGGAACACACCGTATCTTGTTATGGATTTATTTCTATCTCTTTTTTTAGATAGAGTTATAGGTTTGGTAGTCATGTAGTTTGCTTAGTAAGTTCTGCTGGTGACAATCTGACCAAATGTTTTGACCCTGTATGACTTGAGTCTTTATCTGTCTAGACTGTTATATCAATTTATTTCTAGACTGTCTCCCAACCATTGAAACAATACCACATACTTTAGTTTTTTTGGTTCTGGTAACACCCAGTTCAAGGGATTAATTTATCAGTTTGAGAATGTTAACTGTTGTTCCAAACAAACTCATATGTTTCAGTGGCTCAACAAAATGAGAATTTACTTCCCACTGTAGTAACAGTACAATGTGGGTGATTCAATTTCCATCAATCTTTGTGGCCCCAAGCTCCCTAAACCTCAGAGGGATCTACAGAAGGGGACAGAGAGGTTAAAAAATGTCTTCTTTTTAAATGACCTTGTATAAAAACAACTCACAAATTTCTGCTCACATTTTAATGGGGAGAACTAATCTCATGGTGTTGTCTAGGTCCATGGGCTCACCAAAGTCAATTCTATCCTATGGGAAGAGGGCTACACAGGTTTGTGGACAGTTAGCTGTACTTACTACTAATATCTATCATATATAGAACAGACTATTTTAAAAGTTTTCTTATTCCTAAAGGCTTTGCTCACCAGGATTATGTCCTCAGCCAGGATAGAAAACCACTGCTTTAGAGGTATCGTGCTATGTCCTGGGATGTGGAGTATCAAGCACACAAATGGTGCTTGGTACTCAGATAAAGCTGATACCAAGATAAAGGTCAGGAACACAAACCTACCATTTGCTAAGATGTATAATAAACCCAGGGAAAGAACACACACACACATACACACACACACAAAGTACAATGGTCCCTATCCTCTTGGACCTTAAAATTGGATCAGGGAAAAGCATTAAACAAATACAATTAATTACAGAAATTGAGAAGTGCTATGGATCAAAAGTAAAAGGTACTAAGAAAAGTTCAACAGCAAGACTTAATATTGATTGATGAGTTAGTAAATACTTTCTTGGAGTCAGACATACAGAAGGGGAATGATAACCAGGTAAAGAGTAGAAAACATTCCAATAAAAGAAAAATCATGTGAAGTTGAAGCAGATTTCCTGTTATGATAGAAAGAGGTAGCTTGCAGGAGACCAAAGTTTCTTTTGAGAACAACTAGAAAAGTCACATAAAATATTTAACAGCGTCAAAAGTCTGTTAAATCAACCAGAGTAAAGGGGCCAGAAGTCTGGACAAAAGGAAACTGTAGCAAGGTGAGCTAACTAACATTCCTCAGCAAAGGCCTGAAAATGTGGGCTTTGCCTGTGCAAAAGGTCACTGCTGGAGGACAGAGAAATCAGAAGAGGTTCCAGTGGTTTTGCAAGGCTGAAATAAAAGGGGAAAAAATGAGAAAACTATGAGCACAGAATCTAATGAGGAGAAAGGTTTGGAGAATTATGCCTGCCACATGGCCAGTTTAATAGGCTAAGAAGAAAGTTTCTGAATAGCATAGCAAATTTTTCATAACTTCTCTGTGCCGAGCAGACAAGGATTAGAGTTCTGGATCTTTCATGAAAAGGGCTAAGATATACATTTAAAGGCCCTAGAGTGTATGCTGTAGGTGAAGGAGAAATCCAGAAGTAGAAAAAATATTATCAAAACCTCACCCTGGAAGTTACTGATTATATTATGGATGTCAGCCTCAATATATCTTCCTAGAGGAAGAAAGAGGAAGATAACATAATTTGAAATCTCGATGGGTTTTTTTATGCCTAACAAACTACATTTAGTCATATATTCTAGACATGCTAAAAGATAAAATTATATGATCAAACATTTAGAAAACATCAGAAAATAAGAATGGACATGTAACAATCCAATAAGAATGGATTTATAGCAATCCAATTAGTGGAGATAGCACACAAGGACATTAATTATGATTGAGGTGTTCAAGAAAAAAGAGAAAAATGTGGAGAAATAAGTAAAAAGGCAGAAAATTTTGTCACAGAATTGAAAACTATTGAAAAAATCAAATATATATTTTAGAGCTAAAGAATAGCTGTGTTTAGTGGCAGATCGGACTTGCAAAAGATAAATTTAGGGAATTAGAATACAGGTCTGTGGAAAACATCCAGACTATAGCAAAAAAGAAAGAAAGAAAAAAACAGAAAAGTACATGATAAACATGTGAGACAGAATGGAAAGATCTAACATACATGTAATTGGAGTCTTGCAGGGAGATGAGAGAGAATAGAGCAGCAGCAGAGAGTATGAGAATTTCTAAAAGTGATGAAAGATGTCAGGTCCGAAATTTAGGAAGTACTGTAAAATTCAGTATAAATAAAAAGAAAACCACATTTAAGCACATTGTAGTTGACTACTAAGTATTAATACCAGAAACAATGAGAAAATTTTCTAAATGGTCCCCTACGAAACAAAAGGGCCAGAGGCAGGAAAGAGTTTATCTAATTCAAGGAAAAATTTTTAAAAGTCAGTGTTTAAAAATAATAATAATGAAGCAGAGAAGTGACTCAAAACAAGGCTGCAGAAGGAAGAAATAGGCAAAGTTATATACGATCTTGTAGATTATGTTTAGGATTTTGGATTTTATCTTCAGGTAATGCAAAGTTTTAAAGGACTCAATAGGGGAATGACTTGATAAAATATGCACAATTAAAGTTTACTTTTGCAATTCTGAGGAGCATGGATGGGGAAGGGAAAGAAAAAGAGTGGAGAGGAGGAATCTGGTTACCATAACTAGAAGCAAAAGGCATTAACACAAGACAGAAATACATTTGGCTTAACTAGGGCCCAAGTTCAGAGAACAGCTACCAGCAAGGCTGCTTTGACCTTAGGTCTTTAAGTGGTGAGTGAGAACTTGTAAAAATGCCTCTGACCAGTAGTTATTGGGATACTGGCAGGACTGAAATTACTGGACAGGGTCCAATGATCAAGGATCAAATCTACAGATAATTGAAGTTTGCCCAGGTGAGGACCTAGGGAATTTGCTGTTGCTCGTATGCACTGAAATGATATTTTGCCCATTATTTTGTTATTTATCCATAAAATTTTAGAGATGTTGATGCTGCATATAGTCATAATAGGATAAAAAACTTTACCTGGCTCCATGGAAGTTAAGGAAACTAACAATCGAGCACGTCTTAGTTTCAGGCACCGTATTGTATGTTTTGTATATTTCATCTTATTGAACTGTCGCAGCGACCTCAAAAAGAGGTCTTATTCCCCTTACACAACTCAGGAAAATGCAGCTAAATTTAAGTAATTTGTTGAGAAACAGAGATAAAGAAACTTAAGTCACCAGGCCCAGCTACCAAAGGCAGCTGGGAACAAACTGAGGTCACTGACTTTGAAGCCTGCGGTGTTTCCACTATATGCGGCTCTGGAAAACTCTTTAGGTCTTTTTCACATCTTCATTCACACTTTCCCCGTAAGGGCTGGGGTGGAGGTGGGGGTGGGGAATTTATGTTCTACAAAAAGTTGGATAGGGAAGGAGATACAATAACCTCTAATGCCCCAAGTTGTAGGATCAAGGAGCAGGGTAATAAAAGGAAGATGAGTCAGTTTTAACGATTGTTCTGATCATTTTTGTCCAGCTTGGTGAGTCATGTATAATTTTATTTTATGATGACTTCTATTAACTGGAATAATAAAATATTAATAAGCATATACAATTCCACAGAATAAGATCATCACAATGATAAAAGAGATAAAACAAGAGATAGTTACGGTATGTAGGGACATTTTGGAGAAATATATAGAATCTTAGGATATTTCTTTGTAACAGTTTGTAATTGTCTCTGTGTACAAATATCTCAACTTGGCACTGCCCTCCCTGGGTTTTCAATTAAGACTGAACTGAAAATATGGAAGACAGTATTATCCAATTTTGTTCTTTAATGAAATATTATATAATGCATGGAAAATCCTATGCATCCCATAAGACATTGTTTCTTTGGGAAGAAAATGAAGATACTGAAGTATAGTAATGCACAGATGCACAGACATGCATTTCATAAAAGTGACTCAGTACTTCTCTTACAGATTCGAAGGTCAGTATCTCATGAGGGTTAACTAGTCTTAAGAAGAAGCAGGAAGCTATAGAATTTCTTAAAATGTGAACACAGAGATTCAGCTAGACTTTTAATCATATAGCTCCCTAAACAGCTTGGCTGATTTCCATGAAATGGAGCAAAATCCCCATAAACAATGTAGTTGTACTCTAAGAAACACAGAGGGAGGTTCATGGAAGCTTTGCCAGAAAGGCTAGGAAAAATCAAT
Source organism: Indri indri (assembly GCA_004363605.1). Lineage (NCBI taxonomy): Eukaryota > Metazoa > Chordata > Mammalia > Primates > Indriidae > Indri > Indri indri. The sequence goes on from RJWJ010008501.1 coordinate 31,743, forward strand.
CAGTCATTATCTGGGGACCACGTTGCTTGGACGCTTTAAATAGCATGGGGTTAAGAAATCAGCCTGTCTTGAATGGAATTAATATCCCTGCTCTGCCACTTACCAAATGCATAACATTTTCAAGTTTACTGGATTTTATTTGCTTCAGTTTAGTAATGTAAAAAATCAAAATAGTTCTGGAATCTATCACTTGGAGTTATTGTAATGTTTAAATAAGTTAATATATATAAACTGAGAATATTATCTAGAAAATTACAACCATATCATAATCATTAAATACTATATCATCACCATCATTGTCATGAGCATTTTAATGTTATTGTCAATATGTCATCATGACTAATATTTTTTGTTTTCTGCAACTTCCCCTTTGGGATTTCCATTTTGCTCAGACTACTTAACTGCTTTGCTCAAACTATTTTATTGAAATAGTCATTATATTTCCCCTTAATTTTCCCAGGTTTTTTCTTTCTTTCTCTCTCCCTTCCTTCCTTTCTTTATAACTCTATATTTTTAAGTATTTTAGATTTAATATTTTATGCATGCAAAATAATATAACAGATTATAAAGTGTAATAATCATAAGTAAAACACTGCCATACCCAGCAGTGAGGTTAGGAAATAGAGTATTACCAGTACACCTTGGAAGCCTCTGCTTGTCCTACCCTGGTCCCATCACCCAAAATTTTACTGTTTGTAGCTTTCTGTGTTTTATTTTTCCCTTCAAACTTATGACTCCAAGGTAGATTCATGGATTCATGCTGATTTCAGCTGCAGGGCATTCTTTTTTTTTTGAGACAGAATCTTGCTCTGTCTCTTGGTGTCTCTTGGGCTAGAGTACAGTGGCCTGTAACCTCATCATAGCTCAATGCAACCTCAAACTCCTGGGCTCAAAAGACCCTCCTGCCTCAGCCACCCAAATAGCTGGAAATGTAGGCATATGCCACCACGTCCAGCTAATTTTTCTATTTTTTGTAGAGAGGAGGTCTCATTCTTGCTCAGGCTAGTCTAGGACCCCTAGCTCAAGCCATCCTCCCCACCTCGGCCTCCCAAAGTGCTAGGATTACAAGCATGAGCCACTGAGCCCGGCCATGTATAGCATTCATTTTTATTGCTGTCTAGCATTCCAATATACAAATTCACCACAATTCACAATAAGAGTTTGGTTACTCCAGAGCCTCATTTACAATAGATAGTATCTCTCCCTTTTCTTTTCTGCTCCAGCAAAAGCTTAAAATGAAATTTACTTGGAATTCAGGACATGAGAATCTATAGCATTTTGCTAGGCCTGAAGACATGTATTGTTTTATCACAGTTAGTTAACAGTTTCATCTTTGAAACTTCCATTTCTTTTACAACTATGGTAGATGACAATATTGGAAGCAAAAGTTTCAGTAACATAATTGGCCCACCCATGGTCAAGCACATTAAAAAAAAAAAAAACAACAAAAGATATAACACAGTGAGCTATTGTGGCTAGACGGTTGAAAACATGTCATCTCTGTTGAACAAATTACTCTGTGAAGATGTTGACAAGCTGAAAGACAGTCGCTACAGAAAGGTTAGGGATCAAGGATACAGAGATTAAATTCCTCCACCTCAATTCTTGGAAATGGTGTCGAGTCATGCTGGCAGAGGTTGTTGTGGAGGCTGACTTGTCTCAGACAGTTTGTGTTCTGTGGCTCTGAAATTCCAATGACAATGCTTAAAAAAAATCACATTAAATAATTTGCACTTTTTTCTGTTAAAACTATCTGCATATGCTTATATAATGTGTTTCTAATAAGTAAATGCATAATGAAGAACAAATGCATTTCAGTATATTTAAGATCCTTTTTGACAGAAGTTCCTATCGTTTTCTATGTTATAAGTATAAAGTTTGGTCCCATAAGCAAAATTTTGAGAGGGATTCTTGGTCTTTGATAGTTGCAATATACCAGGTTTTTAATGGAGAAGGTTAAAGTCTTTCTCTCTCTCTCCATATATATATATATATATACACACACACACACACACACACACACACACATCTATATATATACACACACACACACATCTATATATATACACACACATGCACACATATATATGTATATAAATGTGGGGGGTGGGTAGATGAAGATTGCTTGGGAAGCAAGAAATCTTGCAAAAATTGTCAAGCCCACAGAAATTCCATTTGGGCTGCCAAATTTGCATTAGTCCCGCCCACAGTTTGAAATGTCACCCCACCCTCTCTTTGCCATCTGCATCACCACCTACTGATTCCTATGTCTCTAGTCTTACAGAACAGAAGCATCTGCCTATGACAGGCACATTCAGACTTGCCCCCCAAACACAGATTCAAAGGGAAAATCAAAAAGATTTATTAGAACAGAGTCAGAATACATATATATTTTTAGAGTCAAAACTTTACCATCATAAGGTTTTCAGCTTGGTTTCTTTTCCCCTAATTTCCTTTACTTTATAAGCACACTAAAGGAGGACATTTTTATGACAGATCTAAAATTCCTTTGATGGATTAGTAACATACAACCTGTACAAAATTCTTCACCTGTTGCTAATTAAATGATGCCAGTATTTTTCTTCTGATTACTTGCCATTTACTAATTTATTCAGTCAATACACATTTTGGGGGCCATAAAGTGATAGAGAATCAATACAATATGTTCCCCCTACCCCTGAGGCCTATAAATCTAGTGCAGTGATAACTTATATAATGTGTGGCACACATGAAATTTTTAATTTCTTAGGGCCAAGTTAAAGAGAGTAGAAAGAAAAAAATGAAATTAATTTTAATAATATATAATTATCCCTTGGTATCCATGGAGGATTGGTTCTAGGACCTCTTGCAGATACCAAAATCCACAGATGCTCAAGTCCCTGATATAAAATGGCAAGGTATTTACATACAACCTATGCACAAACTCCCTTATGCTTTGAATCAACTCTAGATTACCTATAATACCTACTACAATGTAAATGCTATGTGAATAGTTGTTACATTGTGTTGTTTGCAGAATAATAACAAGAAAAAAGTCTGCATATGTGATTTTTTTTTCTTGAAGATTTTTGATCCTCTGTTGGTTGAATCCATGGATGTGGAACCCACAGATGTGGAAGACCAACTGCGTTTATCTCAATACATCCAAGATGTTTTCATTTCAATATAATCAATAAAAAATTATTGTGATATTTTATATTCTTTTCTCTGGTATTTAAAAAATCCTGTAAATATTTTATAGTTACAGCACATTTCAATTTGAATGAGGCACATTGCAAGTGTTCATTAGCCACATGTGGTTAGTGGCTGCTATGTTGGACAGCACAGGTCTAGCAGATAGATCATATTCATTCGCTGTTTCAGAGTGAGGCAAATGGCAAATAAATACATACGTAATGAAAATGTGACGAGTGTGATGAGCGCTTACAGGGAGACTGGCTCCCTTAACAGACTGGAAAAGTTTTCCAGAAGAATTTTAGGCCAAGGGCTGATTGATATACTTACAAAGCAGAGAAGCACCAGGAGAGAGAAAGACAGGTTTTCAGGCTACACTGAATCCGTGTCACTTTAAGTCTCTGAAATAAGTCCAATATAGGGAAGCATATGCAATAGACAGGGCAATGCATTATAGGCAATGGATTGAATGTTCAAGGTAGAATGGGAGCATGGAGCATGAATTGGTCTAGGGTTAGGAAAAAAGGTAAAAATTTAGCCAGGACTTGAAGAATGAATAGGAGTCTATGAAATGGATGAGCAAGATTTGGAAGGAGAATTTCCCATGTAAATCTGAAAGTTGTAAAACAGCAAGGCAGCGTGAGAAATTTGAGATAGCTCCCGTAGGCTGAAGATTAGGATGTTTTGGTGGTGGTAGGAAATGAAACAAAAAAGCAACACTGAGGCCAGATGGTAAAGGGCCTTGTTTGCCAGGATCAGTATGAACTTTATGTCTTAGATGATGAGCTGCTGTTGAAGAGCAAGTCAATGCCATGATCAAGTTGGTGTGCCAGAGCTTTCCCTCGGCATTGGAGAAGCACTATCAGAGGACAGGAAGATTGTAGGCAGAAATGTCATTCAGGAGGCCTACAATCCTCCAAACTGCCTTATTTTTGTTATCTGTGAAATTTTTTATGTGATAATACTGGAAGGATTGGTGTCCTTGTATTGCAGGAGGGGGAGGAGAGACCAGAGTGCTCATAGGGAGGAATGGCCACGCAAAGACACAGTGAGAAGGAGGTCAGAACTCTTACCAGAAACCAACTCAACTGGAACCTTGATGTTGGACTTCTAGTCTCCAGAACTGTGAGAAAATAAACAACTATTGTTTATTGTGTTATGGCAGCCTGAGAGGCTGCCATAACAAAATACCATCAACTGGGTGGCTTAAACAATAGAAATTTATTTTCTCACAGTTCTGGAGGCTGGAAGTGTGGGATCAGGGTGCCAGCATGGTTGGGTTCCTGTGAGGGCTCTCTTCCTGGCCTGTGGACAACCATCTTCTCGCTGCCTCCTCATATGATGGAGAGAGATCTCTTGTGTCTCTTCCTCTTCATATAAGGGACCAGTTCTATGGGATCAGGGCTCTACCCTTATGACCTCACTTAACTGCTTCTTTCAAGACTCTCGAATACAGTCACATGGGGGGTTAGGGCTTCAACATATGAATTTTGGAGGGATACAATTCCGTCTATAGCACAACCCTTGCAGACTAAGACGCTTAGCCTCCATATCCATGTTGAGATCACCATTAGATCCCAGGTAGGAGTAATGTTGGAAAAGTGCAAAACCTGAGCATGTCAGCCTCAAATCAGCTTCGGATCTATATTTTTTCCTGCATAAACCTATGAACTGGGTTCTTACATTTTTCTTATTTATCAAACTATCAGATTCTAGGAATAGGAGTCTTGCAAAACAAGGAAAATTCTTGCTCCTTGATCCTGATATTCTAGCCACAGTACCCTGAACCATCACCTGGCCTTTTCTCATATTTCAATTCCTATGGTAACCTGTCTTTTGATAATATAATAGAATCCAGTACCCTGGAAGCTGGACACATGTGATACATTCTCATCATGTTTGTAGCTCATTGCTTGGATCTGGTTGGTTTCAAGGTTCTCACTGGGTCCTGTTAAACTATATGTATTTTTCTAATCCTATCTTACATGCCACCTACTTTTTCTGATTTAATCCATTGGAAATGACCCCTCTTTTTAAGTTCAATTATAATTTATTACATTTTAAAATAATAAGCTTTCATTGTCCAAATTTTGTCTTATATTTTCTACAACAGGATTTGCAACTTGCAGTTGACACACTAGAGCCTGTTTTGGACAGTATTAAGGATTATAAAGAAAAAGTTTTGGCATTAGGATAGTAAAAGTGCACATTTTTCCTCCTTTGATAATTGTTATAGAAGAGCTTGCTGATGTAGAGACATTTAATCAAAGACCTGAACGAAGTGAAGGAACAAGCCACAGGACTATTGTAAGGAAAAGGGTTCTTAGGCCCCAGTGATTTTGGCAGAGGAATAATCAGGAGGTCAGTGTGGCTGTAGAACAGTGAGCAAGACAGAATAATTGGTGAATGCATCAGAAAGGTACTGGGGAATCAGATGAAGTGGGGCCTCCTAGGCCATAAATGAAATGTTTGGGTATTATCGCTAATAAGTTGTGAAACCACTGTAGTGTTGTTGAAACCAAAAGGGATTTCAGCCTAGGTCTAGTTGCTCATTGCACAAAGATCCAATTATTGAGATAACGAGGATTGACAAGGAAGAAAGGAATTTTTAATAGAACAGATGTCTTGTTGGGAGAATGGGAGAAGCTGCTTCAAATCTATCTCTCCGACTAACGGAGATCATGGGCTTTTAAAGGAGGGGCCACATGCCTTGGGGCAGCTCGTGGTGTAACTAACAAGAGGCTGTGTGCCTTGTGGGCAGGTTGTGGGAGATGGTGAATCTTGGTGTCATGAAGTCTGCCTGGGGGACTTGAGAATCTCAGCTCCATTTGTCTTACAGAAAATCCATCATTTCTGAAAAACAACTCAAAACTTTGAGCAGTTAGTTAAGGAAGAGGATTATAAAAAACATATAGGGGTCATTGAAAACATATAGGAGTCATTGAGATTTGTTCATGGGGCCAGTGACAGTAGGGTTTAAATAGCAGAGAGACATGACTTTTACCTTTAAAAAGTATCATACTGACACGTGTGTGTGTGTGTGTGTGTGTGTGTGTGTCAGAATGAACATAAAGAGGGCAAAATTAGAATTAAGGAGACTAGTTAAGAGACTGTTATAATTGTCCAGGCAAGAAATGATAGTGGCTTAGATTAAAGTGGTGATAGTGGGGATGGGTAGAAACCGACCAGATTTTGAATGTATTTTGATCTTACAGACAGTCAAACTTGCTGAAATTAAGTATTAGCCTAGGAGTGGAGTCAAGGTTGATGCCAAAGAATTTCAGCTGAACAAATGAGTAAACTCAAAATTTACTGAAATAGACAAGGCAGGAGAAGGAGCAGATTTGGATTAAGGAATAGAACAAGATTTCTGTTTTAGGTATGCTCATTTAGGGGGAATATGCTTATCTTAAGATTCCAATTTGTCATCCAAGTGGTGATGTTGAGCAGGCAATTGGGTATGGTTGTTAGAGTTCAGAAGTGAGGTTTGGATTAGAGATACTCATTCGTCGCAGAGAAGTAGAGCATATCTAAGATTTATATATGATCCCCCAATTCTTGCTGACTTTTCACAGTGTTATAGTTGTTTTCATCATGTTTCTAATGGGAAACACCCTTTGTGGCATCCTGCTAACACCTCTAAAGCTCCTCATTTTGGGCACCTGCATTTCCATTGTGAAAGACTTCTAAATCCCTACATTTCACACCAATCTTCCATTGCCCCAGGCTCTAGCATCTAGACACCGCCTTCCTTTAGTTCTTGGGAAGATCACACAGAAGACCTTTCCAATAATCTTTGAACCACTTCCAGGATCTCTCCCTGCTATGTACCACAGAAACCTCTCTAGACCATCTCCCTCAACAGGCGAGAAGACACTTTTTCATGTTTCTCTACCTAGTTGCAAATCTGAGCACTCCAGGTAGGAGGGCTGGGATCTTAGTATGCTAAGGGAAGATTAAAGAATTTAGAAAATTCTATTCTTTTTCAAAATTACAATTAGACAATTGTCTTGCAAGACACTTAAAAAAATACTACTTTTGTTTTTAAAAATCGGAGCAGCTACTTCTTTCTCTTTCTTTAACAGCTTTTATCCCCCAAAAAGAAAATAGTTGATTGAGGGAAGATTGTATAGCATGGAAAGATGAAAGAGAAAAACACATTAATGTATTTTAAAGAATTATTATATCTATTACATGTGCAAGAGTGTGTGAATTTTTATTCCTTTTAATATACTGTAGGATTTTTTTGGACATTAACTTTGTCTTGCTTATGTATGCTTTAATTAAAAAAATACCTACTGAGTGCCTAGTAGGCCCAAGGCATTATCCTGAGTACTGTATATACAGTGACAAATAAGACAGATGAGGTCCCTGGCCTCATTGAGGAAAGTGCTAAGAAGAAAATATAGGACAATGGGATATTGAATACAGCAGTGAGGATGCTTCCTTTCTCAAGTTACAGGAAAACAAAGATGACTAAAATTTTAGTCCATAAGGACATTGGCTATCTCACAGAGCATGAAGGTAGGTACTAGAAAAGTTCCAGGATGATTAATTCAAGAACTTATTTACCTCATCGTTTTCAGAAATTCTTTCTTCTTTGCTATTTCCAGCATGTTGGTCAGTCCTTCGAAGCTTCCTTTGAATTGTGAGATAGGCTTATGCCTAAGCCAATCAGTTGTCAAGACTCTGAGATAATGGTGATTGCCTTAAAATAGTCAAGACTCATGCTTTGGGACTGGGAAGGGGCCTGTCTCCCATGAAGATCCTGTTCTTCTAAGAGATGTAAATAAAATCAAAGATGAGCGGCTGTAGAATAAGCAACTAGAAGTGTCTGCTACATTGAGTAACTGAATGGGGAGAAGCAGGAATCGGAGAAATCTCTTTGAGATAAAGTTGAACTAAGATCTAACTGATGAGAAAGACACAGCCATGCAGCAAGCTGGGGAAGGAGTATTCCAGGAAAAGTGAAGAGCAAACAAAATGGCTCCAAGATGGGGAAAAGTTTGATGTACTTGAGGAAATAAAAAAGACAGTGTGGATGAAGTTCAGAGAATATTCAGGAGAGTGGCATAAAATGAGGGTCCAGAATGAGCACTAGCTAAATCTACAGGGCCTTATAGACCACTGTAAGAATATAGATTTTATTCTATTGAAACTTAAAAGTCATTGGGAGATATTTAAGCTTGGAAAAATTTTAAGCCATTTAAAAATGGTTGCTTTGGTTGCCATGTAGGAAGGAACTGCAGTGAGGTAAGAATAAAAGCATTTAAGAAGCTAATGTAGTAGAACAAGCAAAAAAATGATAATAACGAGTACAAAAATAGTATATTAAAGATGGCAAAGAGACACCAGATATATGTTGGGATAATGCTGACATGACCACTAATGGATTATTTGTCAGAATATAAAAAAGAGAGAAATCAAACATAACTTTTGGGTTTGGGGCCTGAGCAAATGAGTTGATATTTGTGCCATTAAATGGAATGGAAAGTTCTTACAGAGAAAGTGACCTTGTTAGGCTACAGAAAATCAAAAGTTCTATTTTGGACATGTTGAGTTTGACATTCTACTTATATTATAGCAGAAATATGAATAGAGAATTGAATATATGAGCCCAGAGATCTGGACAGAGATCTCAACTGGAGATATGATTTGGGTAATTATAATATGGATAAGGTTTAAATTTGTAGAACTGGATGAGATCACCCAGTAAAAGTTAGATGGAGAAGACTATTATCTAAGGACACACTAAAATTTATCGTCTTATCATATAGGTAAAATTTAACAAAGTAGACTAAAGAGGAGTAGTCTAGGAATAAGGTAAGAGAAAAGACAAGATATCAGAACATCTTGGAAGTCAAGAGAAGGACATGTTGCAGGATTGAGAGGTGGTCAACTGTCGGTGCTACTGAGTGGTAGAGTGAGGGAAGGACATAGGATTGACCACTGGCTTCGACAAAAAGGAGGTCGTTCATGACTTAGACAAGAGCCTTTAACATAGTCAACTCTAAGTAAATTGAGTTGTTGAGTTAAAATGACATTCTGGTCTTCCTTATTTTTTTTATCTCAATACTGTCCTAAATTTCAATTATGATAAATATCTACAATGTAAACAGTTGTAGTATAGCATAATATATATTTTACTCTAATATGGCCTTGATAATTAGCCATTCTTAAACAGCTTGATTTGACAAATTGTTGAGAGTAATTCTCTAAACGTCTCTTGGATTTCTGTACATCTTGCTAGCAGAGGAATATCTTCCTAGCCTTTGTTCTGGACTATCTTCCCAAAGATGTTCACACAGGGGAAACCTTGGAAGATGAAGACAGTGTCTTCCTCTGGAGCAAAGCGCAGGTTTGTTTATTGTTGTATATAAATACATATAATGTTTCCTTATGGTGCAAAGGTCAGCCAGGTTTACTGTCCATTATAAAGGATCTGTTCCCTAAGCTCAGGATTCTTCTTCAATAATGTAGCACAGTGTATGTGTGGGGAACTCCTGCCCCTCTTCAAGTCTGCCTGTGGGAACTGAGGCTCAGGCCTAAAGGCTGATCATTTGGTATAAGCGGATACAAAGTCTTGTCTTTGACCCAGGAGTCTTGTGTCTTCTGTCAGCAACCATAAAACTATGACAGGCCAACTTGATAGCTTGCAAACACAATAAAATTTCTCATCCTCAGTAGTACTTGTCACATATAAGAGGTCTGTCTGGAAAGTATCCAGCCATAGTTAATAGTAATATAATAAGAATGGTTTGTGCAGCATCCATGTAATCTGGGAGTCAAGGAGAGTGGACTAGAATGCACATATGTGAACAATGATGACATCTATGCTAGTCAGTGAGGCGCTAGATGCCCTTGAGTGAGCATGTGTACTGTGTGGCTGTCACATTCAAAATGATTGAGTATAGCAATAAATTTGCATCAAATTTTGCATTAAGCTTGAACATTCCTCCATGGAAACTGTTCGGATGATTCAGAAAGCTTTTGGGGAAGATGCAATGGGTGCAGTGCAAATAAAAGTGTGGCATAAACACTTCAAAGATGGTTGAGAATCTGTTGAAAGTGATGCACATTCTGGAAGGCCTGTGACAAGCAGAACACCTGAGAATGTTGAAGGTGTACGGGTTAGGTTAAGAGACGCTGGGAGAACTGTGTGAGGTCCCAAGGTGCCTACTTTGAAGGGGACTGAGGCGTCATTGTCCAACGTGCAACTTTTCTTGCATTTTGTGTCTTCTTCAATGAATGTCTCTATTTTTCATGTTACATGGCTGGATACTTTCCAGACAGGCCTCATAAGTGATCTAAGCTGAAGATAGTGAAAACAATAATTTATTTTCAGTTTTTAATATTTAGCCTCCATAATTCTTCATTACATAAAGTTTTTTCCTCTATGACAGTTTATAAACATTGTGCATTTTCAAGCCTTAACTAAATGATTTTGACTGCTATTTCCACCTGGAAATGAGCTGTTACTTGTAAACATTTGGTAAAATGAGGTATCTTGAACATAGAGTGAGTGCATATTATAATAAGATTTCTAAAAATTTCCATAGATTCTACCAAACTTTGAAGTTGATATTCTTTTTTTTTGAAACTAGAAATAGAAATGGAATTGTGATGTTTTGAAACTGACATAGCTTTTATTGTGAAAAAGGAATAAAAAGTACTACAATTGTGTTGTAATAAATATTCCTTCAATAATATATGGTGATTTATTTTATCCTTTCTTACACACTCAGAATAAATTATAGAGCTAGAAGAACGTCAGAGAGCTTGATTCCTAACTCCTACTTTTACATATGAAGAAATTAAAGCATTAATTGCTTAGTTAGCTATATTGCTAACTTTTGTTTGTTATGTCACTAGGCTCGAATTTAGACTTAATGATTGTCAGCTAATTTTTCCTTCCACAGTGTTTTATATACTCATTACCTCTGTCCTCTATTCTTTGTTAATCCCTTAGTGTCAAGGAGAAATGTTCTGAGAAATAATGTATAGTGGAAAGAGGAGTGTGGCAGGTAAGTGAGAGAAAAAGGATCAAGTTTATAGCTGAGGCTCTCTGGTTGCCTATGTCCTGCTATTGCCAGCAAATTCTATAATATTAAAAAGAAATAAACAACCCAGTGTGGAATTTCTTAATCCTGCTCATTTAAAAAATTCCCATTGAGTAGGAATTCACAGAAATTGTTATGAGCAAGTCACCAACAAGTGAGGGATGTTGGGAATTATTACAACCATTGCAATATCCATTTATTTCTTAAATTAGTACCCTGGACTGGTCAATTGAAAGAATAAATCAAATGAGTCATTTGTCATTATGTAGGATAAAAGCTCAGGTGCTTGATTTTTACATACATGTAAGTATATGTAATTTTTTCCTTTGCAACATGCTTTTGGACATTATACATAGAATAAAAATCCTTTTGCAACTAGATATACAACAATACTTTTTAACACATTATGAATCAACTTAGATTGGGTCTAGTTTGTGTATGTTTAACTGTTCCTGAAGAGAAGGTACACATTTAAAATTTATATCTTAAACACAATGGCAATCTTTTGTTTCTTTAATGCTCTAAAGTTGATTATGTTTCTTCTTTTGAATCATTTAAAAAGTGCACAAAGAAATTTCCATATCATTTTTTCCATTTATGAGTATAATCTTGTTTACAACTGTATGTTTGTTGAGCCAGCTTGACTTTAAGAATGTTAGATTCCTATCTCCAACCAACTTTGAGAATTTTGTTTTAAAGCAACTCCAAAGAGCTTCTGATTTTACTCTTACTTCGGGGCTATAAAACTACACTAAATTGCTGTCTGTTCTGTTGTCTAATCAGCAACAGTAAAATATCTAGCAAGTTCTTGATATTTGGCAGGTAACTGGAAGGTTTATTCACTGCCATCTAAATAGTGAGAACTATTTTTACTGACATCACTCATTTCTATGTTTAAATGAGAAGCAATAGCGTGGAGAGTCTAAGCACAGCAGTAAACAGCTGTTCAGACAGAGTCATTTTTTTCTTTAAATTGGCATGACCATTATGTCCCATGGCTGCTTAAAACCACTTCTGGTGTTTCCTAGGGTCATAAGACTTTTAAATATACTTAAATTTGTATAGTTAAGAAACCATTGGTAAACAGAAAAACTTTCTTATTAAAATTAACATATACTTAAACTCATCCTAATTTGTATAAACAGCTGATCTTTAAAAAATATGCAAAATAAACTGTCGTGTTGCATTTAACAGAAATTGAGTATGTTAACATGCTTATTTCTAAACATGCCAACAGATGCCAGTTATTATTTAATATGTGGGATTCAATTTCATGGCACAGCTAAATTTAGATGCAGTGTCATTATTCACGAACAGACAAATAAGCAGAAATGGATTTCTCATGAAGAGGTAGCCAGTTAAAGTAAAACTCTGTTAGGTCACCACGTACTCTCTTTATATCTTAAATGCTGTGATGATAAACACAGTGGTCTGTATTGTGGTCACTGTGAGCTTAATTTAAAGGCTTGCTCATTCTGTCTTGTGCATCTTGTAATGTCTCGTGCTTTCTTGATTGTATTTTGGTGCCTCTCTCCAAGTCAGTCTTGCCCATATGCCATTTCTCTGTTACTGAATATAAGTGAAAACACACTAATACTGTTATTCTGGTTTTCTTTAGGGAAATTTTGACGCATTGCTTCAGTTTTCATACCCTTACTCCCTTCTTAGCTGTTGTGATTCACTCATGTTGGTTTTATCCCATTATAGTACCAATCAAAAAATTGTCCACAGCATTATCACTAAGTGATTACACGTGTATTTATATTGAAATATTTCTCAATATCACTGGCCATTGTTATGCTAAAGTCAAGTCAAGAAGTACTACTGATCTGTATTAGATTGTTAAATTGTGGTTAGTATTTCTAAAATGTTGATAAATGGATACATATATAGCATTGAATCAAAGCATTGTTATTAACATATGGAAATGTGTGTTTTTCAAATGATCAAAGGAAGTCACTAAAATTGAAATTAAGAAGTTATCTTAGCAAATCTGTTTATAATTTAGTAAGATCTTTAAATAGATTAGTTAACTGCTCTGGAGAACTTGTTTTATAAACATAGCTTAGATTACTTGCAACAAATAAAATATACAAAAAAAATCACTTGTATCTGTTTTATTTAAATTTACCCACCAGTATTAGTTTCTTCTCAAATTTGAAGCAAATTATTGTTACAATCCATAATTTGCATGCAGGCTTTATGTAATTGTTTCCTATCCTGTTACAATTGGCCTTCTTCTCTTCGATTCTCACTTAGTCTTTCCTAAATACAACTATAAAATTAATCTTCTTAAATTGTATTGAAAACATTCAGTATATACCAATTTTCTTAGACTAAGGGCAAGTGTCTTAAACAGGCATTCAAAACTCTCCACAATCTGGATCCAGCTTCCTTTTCAAAACTTACTCCCGTCTGAACTCTTTCATGGATTGTAACAGCAGAATTAAACTGTATGGTATTTATTCAGTTTTAGGGGGGTCAAAAATACATTTAACTATTTTAATTAGAATTTATCTTATGTAAATGGTAACTTATAAGTTCTTTGATTATGTTATGAATTTATAAGCTGTCACATGCTTCTTTTAAATCAGATATCTATTTTTTGATCTCTGACTTTCAGGTAACACTAACCATAGCAATGATAATGAACATATCATGGCATGTGTCGTAATATGCAAGATTTCATCAAATCCATTGTTCTTTTTGATTTTTCAAAAAATTCTGTGGGAGATAGGATCAAGATGGCTGACTAGACACAGGTAGTATGCCTCCTCCATGAAGAGGAACAAGAATAACAAGCAGATTCTCATTTCTAACCAGATAGAGCACATTTAAGGCCACAAGACAAGTCTTAGCAAATTTTTAAAAAACTTGAAATCATATTAAATATCTTGTCAGATGACAGTGGAATAAAACTACAAATCAATACAAAGAGAAACTTGATAAACTATACAAATACATGGAAATTAAACAACATGCTCCTGAATGATCACTGGGTCAATGAAGAAATAAAGATGGAAATTAGAAAATTTTGTGAAATGAATGAAAATGAAAACACAACATACCAAAATCTGTGTGATAAAAAAAGCAGTGCTGAGAGGGAAATTTATAGCATTAAATGCCTACATTGAAATAGTATTATAGAAAGATCACTAATTAACAACAGAACATCATACCTCAAAGAACTAGAAAAACAAGAAGAAACCAAATTGAAAGTTAGCAGAAGAAAAGAAATAACAAAGATCAAAGCAGAACTCAGTGAAACAGAGACAAAAAATACAAAGGATCAACAAAGTAAAAATTTGGTTCTTCAAAAACATAAACAAAATTGATAAACCACTAGGTACACTAACCAAGAAAAGAAGAGAGAAGATCCAAATAAACACAATCAGAAATGAAACAGGAGTCATTCAAGTGATACCTCAGAAATACAAAAGATCATCAGAGACTATTGTGAACAACTATGTGCTCACAAAGTAGAAAACCAAGAGGAAATGGGAGAATTCCTGTAAACATACAACTTCTTGAGATTGAACTAGGAAGAAATGGAACTCCTGAAGAGACCAACAATGAGTGGCAAGATTGAGTCAGTAATAAAACATCTCCATACAAAAGAAAAATCTCAGGACCAGATCAGATGGATTTGCAGCTGAATTCTACCAGAGGTACAAAGAACTGGTGCCAATCCTACTGAAACTATGCCAAAAGATCAAGAAGGGGGAATCCTCCCTAACTCTTTCTATGGAGCCAGTATCACCCTGAAACCAAAGCCAGGAAAGGATGTAACAAAAGAAGAAAACTACAGACCAATATTTCTGATGAAAATAAATGTAAAAATCCTCAAAAAAATACTAGCAAATTGAATCCAACAGCACATCAAAATGAAAATTCACCACAAATCAAGTGAGTTTTATCCCAGGGATGTAAAGACGGTCAACATATGCAAGTCCATAAATGTGCCTCACCACATAAACAGAATTAAAAACAAAACCATGTGACCACTTCAATAGATGCAGAAAAAGCACTTGATAAAATCCAGGATCCCTACATGACAAAAATCCTCAGAAACTTACATATAGAAGAATATACCTCAAAATAATAAAAGCCATATATGACACACACAGAGCCAACATTGTAGTGAATAGGGAAAAGTTGGAAGTATTCTCCCTAAAACTTGAACAAGACAAGGATGCCCACTTTTGCCACTTCTATTCAATATAATACTGGAAGTCCTACCCAGAGTAATCAGACAAGAGAAAGAAATAAAGGGCATCAAATTGTAAAATAGAAAGTCAATTTATCTCTGTTGGCTGATGACATGATCTTATGCCCAGAAAACCCTAAAAAATCCTCCAAAAGACACCTAGACTTGATAACGAATTCAGCAAAGTGTCAGGTTATAAATTTCACATACAAAAATCTACAGCGTTTCTATACAACAACAATCAAGCTGAGAACCAAATCAAGAACTCAATCCCATTTTAAAAAACAGCAAAAAACAAGCAAGCAAAACAAAAAACAAAAACCAAAAAACCTCAGAATAAATTTATCCAAGGAGGTGAAATATCTCTACAAGGAAACTACAAATCACTGATGAAAGAAATCATAGATGACACAAATGGAAAAACATCTCACAATCATAGATTGGAAGAATCAATAGTGTTAAAATGACTATACTGCCCAAAGCAATCCATGGATTCAATGCAATTCCTATCAAAATATCAACATCCTTTTTCACTGAATTAGATCAAACAATTCTAAAATTTATATGAAACCAAAAAAAAAAAAAAAAAAAAAAAAAAAAAAAAAAAAAAAAAAAAAAAAAAAAAAAAAAAAAAAAAAAAAAAAAAAAAAAAAAAAAGGGCCTGAATAGTCAAAGCCATCTAAAGCACAAAGAATAAAATTGGAGGCATCACATTACCTGACTTGAAATTATACTACAAGGCTATAGTGACCAAAACAGCATGGTACTGGCATAAAAGCAGACACATGGATCAATGGAATAGGATACAGAACCCAGAAATAAAACCGTATAACTACAGCCCACTGATCTTTGACAAAGCAGACAAAAACATACACTGGGGGAAGGATACACTATTCAATAAAATCATACTGGGAAAATTGGATAGCCATATGCAGAAGATTAAAACTGGATCCCTATCTCTCACCACAAACAAAAATTAACTCAAGACGGATTAAAGACTTAAATGGAAAAGCTGAAATACTAAAAATACTAGCACAAAACCTAGGAAAAACTCTTCTCGACATTGGTATAGGCAAAGAATTTATGACTATGACCCTAAAAGTAAGTGTAATAAAAGCAAAAAATAGACAAATGGAATGTAATTAAACTAAAAAGCTTCTGCACAGCAAAAGGAATAATCACACGAATAAATAAACAACCTACAGAATGGGAGAAAATATTTGCAAACTGTGTCCAACAAATGGCTAATATCCATAATCTACAAGGAACTCAAAAACTCAGCAATAAAAAATAAACAACTCAATTAGAAAGTGGGCAAATGACATGAACAGGCATTTTTCAAAAGAAGATATGCAAATGGCCCACAAATACATGAAAAAATGCTCAACATCACTAATCACCACAGAAATGAAAATTAAAGTCTCAGTGACATACCATCTTATTCCAATTATTAACATTTTTAATAGAATGGCCATTATTTAAAAAGTCAAAAAACAATAGATGTTGGTACAGATGAGGTAAAAAGGAAATGTTTATACACTGTTGGTGGGAATGTAAATTAGGACAATCTCTATGGAGATCAGTATGGAGATTTCGCAAAGAACTAAAAATAGATTGACCATTCTGTCTTGCAATCCCACTACTGGTGTCTACCCAGAGGAAAAGAAATCATTATATGAAAAGGACACCTACATTCATATGTTTATCGCAGAACAATTCACAATCACAAAGATATGGAATCAACCTAAGTGCCCATCAACTGATGAGTGGATAAAGAAAGTGTAATACACACACACACACACACACACACACACACACACCATGGAGTACTACTCAGCAATAAGAAAGAATGAAATACCTTTTGCAGTAACTTGGGTGGAACTGGAGGCCATTATCCTAAGTGAAGTGACTCAGGAACAGAAAAAATAAATGCCTCATGTTCTCACTTGTAAGTGGGAGATAAACTACAGCTACATAGGGGCCCACAGAGTGGTGTCATAGACATTGGAGACTCAAAAGGGGGAGGCTGGAAGGAGGAGAGGGATGAAGAATTGCCTAACGGGTACAATGTACACTATTTGGGTAACGGGTACACCAAAAGTCCAGACTCCACCACTATATACTATGCACATGTAATGGAATTCAACTTATATATCCTAAATCTATTAAAAATTTTTTAAAAAGGAAAATTAAAAAAAAATTCTGTGGTGGCTACCATAGTTAGTATTTTCACCTTAAAGTAAAGAAATTAAAGCCCAGAAAGTTGTCACGTGCTTGATATCACATAAGTAGCAAGCACAGTCAGAAATCGAATCTACATTTTCCGATACTAAGTCCAGTGGGTTCGGTTTTGCATGCTACCAAACTGCTTAAGTATCATGTTATCATATTATAATTTCCTCATCATCATTGATATTATTATTATATGCAAAAAGGAACAGACAGGCAAAGAATAAAAATATAATAACAATTAAATATTAGTATTAAATCATTAAGTAATAATCACATAATAAATGTATTAATATAACTTTTACAAAATAGCAAAAGCAAATGTGAAAACTGAGACAAAAAATGTTAGTTCTTTTGATACCTGGAGCAATATTATATATACCATTTAAATGATATAAAATCGAAAATATGTTTTGGTAATTTAGGAAACAGGATATTTAGATATGTCATATTACTGGAAAATTTCACAGTCATATGAATCTAAGCATCTATAAATGAAAAATAAAACACAAATTGATATAAATTTAAAGATTACATGATAATAGATGAGAGATTAATAAGTTGAACTATCTGTTGTTTCCGGTAGCAGAATTTAACTACTTCTGAATAATTGAAATCAAAACCTGCCAATACAGTAGGCCCTCTCCTCTCTATTTGTGGGTTCTGCATCCACAAATATGAAGGGTGAACTGTCCTGTTTTATATGAGGGACTTGAGCATTGTGGATTTTGATATCCATGGGAGGTCCTGGAACCATTACCTTGTAGACACTTGAGGGACGACTACACGGATGCTGCAAGACCCCCTGGGTTGAAAGCCTGGCCCCACCATGTATTTGCATGAGACCTTGAGCAAATTACTAAACCTTTCTGTTCCTCAGTTTTTGTATCTGTAGAATTGGGCTAATAGTATCTGCCTCATAGGTTTGTTTTGAGGATTGGATGATTTTATTTATGTTACACACCTAAATAGTTCTTGGCACATTTAACAAGTACATTTATGTTACGTACTCTAAACAGTGCCTGCTTCAGTAATGTCAGCAGCATCATCAACAACACCATGTTCATCATCAAAAACAAGAATAAAGAGTCTGTGAAGGAAATAGTTGTAAAATTTTAAAAGGACGGATATATACAGCAAAGTGTATATTCCCCAACAGCAGTTTTATGTTAAAAATAAAAGAAGTAAGTGTTCTGTAGCTACATCAGTTTAACCAAGTTGATTTAAATAAATCTAATTTATGGCTAAAATGGAGTCACTCTGAAGAAGCCAATGAGCCTTTGTGACACTTAAAAAAGTGAACTTGGGGTTTATCATGAATTATAATCAATCTAAACATTCTTCATCAGTAAATTACCAGAAGATTTCTATTCCGTCACAGAGTATGGTTATGCTTAAATTATAGACATCTTACATTAAAATAAGTTTTGGTTTGTTTTGTTACGTTAAATCTATTGGTTTTATCTAAGTAATACATAATAATAATAACTGAAACATAATGTAGTCTTAGCTTTTGGTTTGTTTTCAAATAAGTCCCTTTAAAAATAGGTAGCAGGTCGGACACAGTGGCTCACACCTGTAATCCCAGTACTCTGGGAGGATCACTTGAGTCTAGGAGTTTGAGAACAGCCTGAGCAACCTATTGAGATCCTGTCTCTACAAAAAATAAAAGTTTAAAAAAAAATAGGTAGCAAAATGCTTGCCACAGTAGACACAGAAGAGGTATGATTTCTGGTTAGTTGGATAAAATCCCATCATTGACTCATCTCTATTTATTAATTATCTCAAAGTATAAGCATGGCTTTTTTTTCTTCTGGTAAAATTCTGTGAAGACAAATGCTTTTAAACATAATAAATTATCATATATTGATCAAATGAAGTGCTGTTTTGCAGAAATATTTTCCTATGGCACCGTGGCTCTGTTTTTCATTTCGCCCTCTAGTGGCCACATGGCAATACTGCATTTTCCATTTTTAGTCAGTTTACTGTAGTTTCTTCTTTCATTGGTTAACACTTGTTTTACAGTTCAATGCTGTTTTACAGATTAAGTGACTTAATCACATCTCTAAATTCACGTATTGCAGTTTCTTTAGTCTGTGCTAAAATAATACTGTTAAAATGATAGGAAAAATAGGTTTTCCTTATTGTTGTCATAAGGTTAATAGACTCAAGTCACATGTTCTGCCACTTACTTACTCTTTTCTCTACTTTTGTTGAGAGTTTCATATCTCCAAAATATGCTCTAAAAATCCTCATAGAGGAAAAAAGTAATTGACATTCTTCTGAATGTTTCTCATCTCTAAATCAATTTTAAAATCATAATAAAGTGGTAAAAGATTATAGACCTGACAAGAAAAGGATAAACTTACTCATTTTACTAATCTTATCTGGAAGCTTGAAATATATTTCAGTTTTCTACAAAATGGTGAAAGAGAAAAAGCACGCAATTTTTGTTTTTTACACATTTTTTTCCAAATCATTTATGTTACTATGACACTGCATATTTTTTGCCAAAATAATCTCACCAGAATGACATGGATCCTTGAAAATGGCATGAAGTATTTGTCAAATGCAGTTGTTTGCAAATAACTACCCAAGAAACTCTTTATTAAGATCCATTAAGGAGAATATCACAGTCTGTGGGAAACTCTTTTATTAGCAAATAACACATTTTCCCCAATTCTTATTTTGGGAGTCAGAATTTAAGCATTTACTATGTGACAGTATCATTAGAAATAGCATTTTCCAATCACATTATCTTCTATCATGCGCACATTTTAACTGTTGCAATAACGTTAAAGTTGCCCTGTCTTTAATTATCAGATGATAAGGAATAGGTTTGAATTTTTTTTTATTTTCTCATGTGATATGTTTGCTATTCTGATTGAGGGAAATTAAATATTGCCTACATGTTGTACAATTACTGCACGATGATAATACTTAGGAACTGCATATATATTTTTGAAGCAGATTTAATTATATAGAAGACTGTGTGCATTATTCCATCTTTGTGTATGTGTTCTTGGCACAGAATTAACATACAGCCAAGAGAAAAATATGCAGTTTTGAAAATTAGCTGGATGCTTCATTAATTTGGATGAATATCTAATAAGAGTCAAAACAGATAAGACTTTTGACCCCAGAAATCTTTTTAGTCTTCTAAGAAGATATAAAATAAAATAATACAGATAAATATATGATTACAAATATCTTCAGTAAAAAAAATTAAGAATATAATAAAGATCAGGAGTATGTGATTTAGACTTGGGTTGGGCAGGTAGGGACGAATT
Organism: Indri indri; assembly: GCA_004363605.1. NCBI lineage: Eukaryota > Metazoa > Chordata > Mammalia > Primates > Indriidae > Indri > Indri indri. The sequence continues at coordinate 52,703 of RJWJ010008501.1, forward strand.
TGCTGAGGAAATAATATTTAAGCTGTAACCTGAAAGATAAATTAAAGTGAGCCAGCTGGAAAGTGGGGAACAAGCTTACCAGACAGCAGACCTGTATGCCTAAAAATCCTAAGGCGGAAAATAGCTAAAAAGTGAAAGACCAAGTAGCATTTATAATTATTCTTTATATTCCAAAACTATACTTACATTGTGTCTATTTTTGGCATTTTTCTGGGTATATGGAAAACTGTGCATTATCAGATGATTTATTCATAATATTTGTGAATATTGGATATCTCACTAGATGAAAATTATTATGATCAGTACACATCTATGGAAATGTATATTTACATATGCATATAGTAGGCCTGGCTAACCTCACTCTTAGGATTTCAGAAAAAATTTCGGCCGGGCGCGGTGGCTCACGCCTGTAATCCTAGCACTCTGGGAGGCTGAGGCTGGTGGATCGCTCAAGGTCAGGAGTTCGAGGCCAGCCTGAGCAAGAGTGAGACCCCCCATCTCTACTAAAAAATAGAAAGAAATGATCTGGACAACTAAATATATATATAAATTAGCCAGGCATGGTGGCGCATGTCTGTAGTCCCAGCTACTTGGGAGGCTGAGGCAGAAGGATCACTTGAGCCCAGGAGTCTCAGGTTGC
>RJWJ010008502.1:0-53273 GCA_004363605.1 Indri indri
TTTGTAATTTTGCAAAGTAATCCTTTTTCTTCGTGTGTCCAATGCAGGAAGAAAATTAAGGTTTCACATTCTGAAGTGCTATTCTGCCTTTAAAAACCAAAAGTCGATGTCTGCTTGAATCTGTCATTCTGTATTTTAATTTAAGTGGATTTAAATCCAGTGGATTTCTTTTCTTTTCTTTGTTTTTTAAAATTACATGGGTAATATGTGAATATATGATTTTTATGAGGTAGCTGAAAGATATAGATAAGTAAAATGTAAAAAAAAAAAAAAAACCATTTGTACCAACAACACTCCAGAGGTAATTGCTGTTATCTTTGTCTTGGTGTATATCTTTCCAGACTTCATATTATTGTTATTTTTAAACAAAAAGACATGCTATATACACTGCTTTGAATTTGCATCTTTTATTTAGCAATACATTATGAACATGTTTCCTTGCCAGTAAATATTATTTTAAAACATTATCTTAAAAGGACATCTAGTAGTTTATTATATGAATGTGCCATACTTTACTTCAAGCTCTTATTTTTGGATGTTCAAGTTCTTTTAATTTTGTTCAACTATTGCAAACATAGCTACAAAATTTTACAAACAGTTGCACAAACAGCTAAATGTTTGCACATATCTTGAATTACTTCCTTTAGCCTAATTGGGAAACTTGTAATAAATTTGGGTATCTTAAAATTGGTCCCTGTTGCCATTTTCCTCATCATGGAAAAGAGTAAAATACATGTTACCTTCCTACCAGCATAGAAAAATGTGGCATACTAATGCTACAGCCAGGCATCCAGAGAGTCAATTATGCATCCTCAAACTCCCACTGGTACTAATTAGGTTTGCATGGCCTGTTTCACCGTGCAGTTTAGGTCAGAAGGTATGGACTGCTGATGACCAAATGACTCCCTGAAACATAGTATACTTGACCAGTTAAAAAAAATAAGAAGAAAGCTGAACTTACATAACTATAGTAAGAAAAGAGACTATCAATTATAGGACATCTGATAGGAAAAATAACAGCTTTCCTTCCTATATATTAGCAGTGAATTATGATTCCATTTCTGGCCAGATCCTGACTTGAGCATTCAGGAAGCATCCAGTAATCAGCTCGCTCCTAGAGACCTGACAGTAAAATATAATATTAATACAATGCAGATGAGCCAATGGGCCTGAATCATGGAGAAAGACCCCATGGAGACCAGGACTGTACAGTTCCTGTTTCTTCATTCCCTTTTCCATATAAAGAAAAGCAGAGCTAGAGAGAATGAGAGGGAGGAAGAGAAGAGAGACAGAAACAGGGTGAGAAAGAGAGAGAGGGAGGGGGGGAGGAAGAGAGACAGGCATTGGTTGTCTTGGCCCTGGAAGTGCTCAAGCAGAGAATTTCTGGTTGTTTCATTTTTTGATCCTTGTGTTCTTGACTTTTAAAGGATCAGCTGGAGCAAGCCATTTAGAAAGTAAACCCACTGAGCAATAAGCTTTAGGCAATACATTTGGAGCCCATCAGAGACTGTAACTATTTTGTGGCAATTATAAGAGCGTGGTGGAAAATGATAACTCATGTGTCTAGATTTGTCTCTGATTACACGTCTAAAAGATAGAGAAAATGAGCAGTATAATTTAAAGGCAACTGGCAAGAGCAGTTTTATTTCCAGATTACATTGCCCAGAAAATTTCTGGTTTAAAAACATATTAAAATAGTAATGATTCTTAAAACACATCAAAATGTTAACATTTTTTACTTCCATTTATTTAAAAGATACATTATGAAAATAATATATAAACACATATCTATTTCAGGTATACCAACATATAGAGAAAAAACATACATATAAAACATACCAAACAATATAGAAAACAATATAATGACTATATATGTCCAGATAATCTGGCTTAGGAAATAATACCTTATCAATAATTCCAAGGCTGTTTGTGTTTCCTTCTGAATTGCATTATGACATATATAAGTATTGCTAAATATTATGGAACAATTTTGTATATTTTAAAATTCTTATAAGTGAAATTGTACTGTATGTATTTTTCTGTAACTCAATGTTATGTTTGTTAAGAATCAGCCATATTAATACTTGCAGCACTAGGTCATTTCTTGTAATGTCTATTTTGTTTGATATTTATGTAACTATTTTGGCTTTTTTTTTTTTTAGTTATTATGTTTTTCTGTGTATAGCTCCATATCTTTGTCTATGCTTTCACTTTTTTCTGTGTATGCTTGTTGCTATGGTCTGAATGTTTGTGTCCCCCACCAAATTCATATGTTGAAACCTAATCTCCAATGTAGTAGTATTAAGAGGTAGGGCCTTTGGGAGGCGATTAGTTCATGAGGGCTCCACCCTCACAAATGGGATTAATGTCCTTATAAAAGAAGCATGAGGGAGTTCATTTGCCCCATTCTCATAAGAGGACACATGGAAGGCACCATCTACAAGGAATGAGCTCTAACCAGACACCAGATCTTCTGGAGCCTTGGTCTTGGACTTCCCAGCCTCCAGAACTGTGAGCAATAAATTACATTATTTCTTTTTTCTTTCCAGAATAGGTTAAGTACAATATTACCAGAGAAAAAGTCGATTTGATTTTCAATTCTATGTAATCCATCCATGACCATCCTCCTTATAAGGGCTGGCAGCTCTTTGAGGATGGGTGAAGAGCATGAGTGCTAAGTGCTTCAGAGGAACGGAGTTGCCAAAGTGGATGAGAGACGCCCAGAGAGGAGGGTGGGGCAGTGCTGAAGGGAAATTTCCACTTCACAGTTCTACCTAAACCTGAACTTATAGTTTTAATAAAATAAGGTAACATCTATTTCTCCTAAGGCTTTACTATTACTTTTGTAACAAGCAAACATACTGTTGGCTTAGAAAATAATGGGCTATTTTCCCTTTTGAGTTCAGTGTTTTTTGTGCAAATGTTTTCAAGGGAAAGTGAGAAAAAAAAGTTTCACTCGTGTAGCTGCTGGGAAGCTCTATGTTCTTTCATAGCAAGGACATGCTGTGCATGACACTTCAGAAGTGGAGCCCCCGGGCTCCTACTGTGGACCAGCTGCTATGAGAGCAAAATTACAGTAGACCCTCTGCTCAGGCAAATTTGGAAAATTGAGTCCCCTGGAACTAGGTCTTTATTCCTTTATGTAGGTTAGTTGGGGTTATGATTGCAACGGCAACCTTCAGTTATAACTGGAGTAAAGATTTGCCGTCCTTGAAATGAGTTAAATCTGCCTAGATCTTCTCCTACTTGCATAAACATGCAATTTAAGATAATAGTCACTGGTTGGTAATGTTTCTTTATGTGGTATCTAATACCTACTTTAAGTGTCCTCTTGTCCTAGCATGTTATTTTAGTGTTCAAGTCAGATATGGCAGATGTGTTAAAGGGTCATCAGTTTAGAACCAGCCCTGTGTCTCCTGAGATCCTACCCACCTGAGTCTTCCTCCTTATATGGGCTTTGGGAATTCATCAGAGATTCATAGAGGGTAAGAGACACCGAGGAAAAGAATTCACAGGGAACTGGGGAAATGATGATGACATAGGGGCAGGGACCAGTTGGAGCAGAGAGGCACAGGAGATATGAAGATAGTTAGAGCAGTGAGTTGCCACTCAACTCATGTTGGAATGACTAAAATGAGGTGTACCTGTCTTCTGAGCAAACTGAGGGGTGGAAGATACCCTATTCACCTTTGTATCTGCGTGAGTAGGTGCCCGATTGAATAAAATCTGAACTGAAAGAAACACTTACAACCCACACTACAGAAAGTCAAAGGATAAACAGAAATCAGAAATAACGTATTAGGCCACAAATCAGACCTCAACAAATTCAAAAAAATAAAAATAATACTGTGTATCTTCTCAGATCATGGTGGTATAAAATTAGAGTTCAATTCCAGCAGAAATACACACCACTTCACAAAATCATGGAAATTAAACAATTTATTGTTGAATGTCTATTGGGTAAGGGAGGAAATACAGAGAAAAATCAAAACATTCTTTGAACTCAATGATAATGCGGACACAAGTTATCAGAATCTGCTTTCTTTTGACTTCCATTTGCTGGGAGGATTGTTTTTCCTTGACCTTGAGCCTGAAAGCATCTTTGTGGATTAGATGTGTTTGTTTAAGACAGTAGAAACCACACTTGTGGATCTTTATCCACTCTGCAAGTGTATGTCTCTTCAGAGGACAATTCAAGCCACTCACATTTATCGAGAGGATTGATATTTGAGGTAGATTTCCGTTCATATTGTTAGGTAAATTCCTATTGTTTTGTTTTACTTCTTAAGCCATCTTGGAGACCAGGTTCTAGACTTTAACTCTTGAGTGATTTTACTTTGGAGAGTGTCTAGTGCACTGTTCCATGTGTAATGCCAGTCTGAGTACTTCCTGTAGGGCTGGGCTGGTCTTCGCAAATTCCATCAGAGTTTGTTTGGGAAAGTCTCTATTTCTCCCTCATAGATTAAACTTAATTTTGCTGGGTAGAGAATTCTAGGTTGGCCATTATTCTGTTTTAGAAGATTAAGGATAGGCACCCAGTCCCTTCTGGCTTGTAAAGTTTCAGTTGGGAAGTATGCAGTTAGTCTGATAGGTTTTCCTTTGTAGGTTATTTGCTGCTTTTGCTCATTGCTCGGAGATTTGCTTCTTTAGTGTTTACTTTGATCAGCCTAATAACTACATGACATGATGACTGCCTTTTCACATTGAGTCTCCCAGGAGTTCTGTGTGCTTCTGGTATCTGGATGTCTAGATTTCTGACCAGGCCAGGCATATTTTCCTCCAGTATTCCATGAAATGTGTTCCAGCCCTTGTGTTTTTTCTTCTTCTCTCTCAGGGATGTCAATAATTCTTATATTTGTCCTCTTTACATAATCCCACATTTCTTGTATGTTCTTGTCTTGTCTCTTGTTTCTGTGTTCTTTTTCTTCATCCGATTCGTTTGCCATATAGGCATTATCTTCAAATTCTGAGATTGTTTCTTCTGCGTGATCCATTCTGTCCTTGAGGCTTTCCACTGTGTTTTGAAGTTCCTTGAAAGCCTCCTTCATGTCCAATATTTCTGTTTGGTTTTTCTGTAGTATTTCAATTTCTTTAGAGAATTTTTCATTCATTTCCTGTATTGTTCTTGTGGTTTCTTTATGTTCAGTTTCTATTTTCTCTTCAGTTCCATTGAGTTTTCTTACAATCCATATTCGGAATTCTTCCTCTGTCAATTTAATTGTATCATGTAAGTTGTTATCTATTGATGGAAATCGAATATTTTCTTTTGGGGGAGACTTTTCTCTATGATCCTTCATATTTCCAGTGTTCTTTCACAGATTCTTTCTCACCAGGCTACTTTGTCAAGAACCGGGGGTGCTGGGGCTGGGTTATGGCTTGAACTCTGGAACCCTGAAGGGACGTTCCTTGACAGTGCTGGGGAGATGCACTCTGGGACTGTATTGCCTTAGAGGTGTTTTAGCCTGGTGGGTTGTCTCTGACCTGTTGTCTTCACCTCTTGCCAGAGGAGATTAGTAAGTTTGGACCCCTTGCTTAGTCTCCCAGGTGGTCAATATCTCTTGTGTGAGTGACTTTGCTGCTCTCCGCTAGTTTGAGAAGGAAGGCACTGTGTTGGGCTATTGGGGTTACCCTCTCTTTTGTTGCTTGTAGTTTGTGTGGAGAAGTCAATTATCAAGGTATTCCAATACTTTCTTTTGGGCTCTAAACACCCAAATGGGGTATACCAGTGCCCCAATCTTTGGGAAATGATTTATCTCTTCCAAGGGTTACTTGAGCCCTGCTGCCACTTTAGGTGGGGTAAGAAGAGCAACAGGTGCCTGCAAGCTTGAGAGCATATACTTCTGTGGTTGCTAGATCTGCTGCTGCTAATGTTATTCAGGACTCTTTTGCCACACTTGTGAGGCAGCTCCTGGTGGGGGGTGTCAATTGGTGCTATTGTTGAAGACCCTGGCCAGGATTTTCCTTCCTGGACAGCAAGCCCCAGCAACCTGGCAACGGCCTGGTCGCCAAGTGTAGGCCCTAGTGTTATGTTCTTATCAGATGATCAAGACCCACCCACTGGTCCAATTAAACAGTCTTTCCCCTTTTGCTTAATTCCAAGGTCCCACAGATTCACCCCAGTCACACAGAGACAGTGACTTTTCTCCTTTCTCCCTACCTCCAAGGGTGTAGCCTGCTCTGCAGGGCTGGAGAGGGGGTGTTACCTGAGACTGCTGCAGGTTCCAGTCCAGAAAACCTCTTCTCTCATTTCTCCCCTCTTCCAGGGTGGGGTCTGCTCTGCCGAAGGGGAAGTCAAGCAAGTCTAGCCGCAGAACTGGGGGAGAGGCCTTGCCAGAGGCTGCTACATGGAAAGAGGCTTCTCTCTTTACTCTGCCCCTCCATGAGCGAAGTTTGGTCAGCATGAGGCAGAAACGTCTGGGCCAGGGGAGAAGCTCCTCTGGGGCTGCAGCCGCCCAGAAAGCGGCCTCTCTTGCCACTCCACCCCTCCAAGGGCGGAGCTTGGTAGGCGTGAGGTAGTTGTGGTGGTGGTGGGGAAGCTCCTCCAAAGCCACGGGGCAACTCGGCCTGGAAAGGGGTTTCTCTGGTTACTCCGCCTGTCCAGGGGAAGAGCCTGGTCAGCCTAAGGTAGAAGTGGCCAGGCGAGAAGCTTCGCTGAGGCCGCCGCCATGAGGCAACTCAACCCGGAAAGCGGCCTCTCTCCTTACTCCGCCCCTCCGGGGGTGGAGTTTGGTAGGCGTGAGGTGGGGCGGCGGCGGCGGCGGCAGCGGGGCTGGGGGGAAAAAAGCTCCTCCAAGCCGTGGAGCAACTCAGCCGGGAAAGTGGCTTCTCTCAGTGCTCCGCCCGCTCAAGAGGAGGGTTAGACCAGCCAAGCAAGCGGCCGGGGGCGGGAAGTTCAGGAAGCGGCTTCTCTCCTCACGCCCCTCCTCCAAGGGCGGGGCTTGCTCTGCCAGGCAGCGGCAGTGGCGCGGCCTGAGTCCGTTGCCTGGGCCTGCCCTGCTGGGCTGGAGAAGGGGCGGTGCCCTCTTGGGCAATGCCCACAGCGTTTCTAGGATACGGCCCCCGAAAATGGCAGCCACCCACCCATGGAGAGCCAGCACCAGAGGTGACTGTTCTGGAGGCAGCGGGCACTGGACCTGGCAGGCTGTCTCAACGAGCTGCCGGCCGTCCCCTCCGCTTCCCTGACGCACTGACTCGAGCTCGTCTAGTACAGAGTCCCACACACTCTATCCCACCCTGCTCTGGCTGAATCTTTGGCGGTTTCCAGGGGCAGAGTCTCTCCCTCGGCGTTCACCTCCCTTGGTCTGGACCCGGGAGCGCCACAGGTGAGAAGCCTGTCTCCAAACTTCCTCCCGCGGTCAGGAATTGTCCCCTCAGACCTGCCCCTCCCCCAGCCAGTGCGGACCCAGCACCGCGCGCTGGAGAGTTCGAAATGTCCCCGGACTTTGCCTCTTCTCCACACTGCCCGTCAGCCTGTGTCTCAACTTCGCACTGACTTCAGACACTTCCCTGCCTGAGTTGATGTGGAGGGCGATGGAGGAACAGTCGTCCTCCTGTGGGTCAGACCACACTGCCCCAGCGGGCGCGGCCGTCCCACGCTCTGTTCTCTGTTGTGTGCCTCGCACTCTCCGAACTTAGTGGTCGATTCTCCAGTTCACCTTTTTTTTTTTTTTTTTTTCCAGCGCTGCTTGTCCCACGCTGCTTCTCTGCAGATTCACGGTGCTGTTCCTGAGGGAGAGCGATCCACTCGTGTGTAGCTGTCGGAGTTCTTCGTCTCTCACTCTGGGAGCAGAGAGCCAGGAGGTAGCCACTAATCCACCATTTTTTTTCTCGTAGGACATGAAGTATTAGCGTTCCAGCACCTGCCAATGATGACAATTTTGAATGCATAGAGTCAGCATTTTGTTTTGCAAAGAAGGTTGGTTCAGGATCTAATGCTTGATGAGATGGATGGGAAAAATTCACCAATCTGTGCCTCATCTAAAGTGAAAGTGGTAGACAGAATTTAGCATTGTTCATCTCTAAAATTTTATGATTAAATACCGGAGAGAAATGAGATAATGCTTGAGGCAAATTATTACACTAAAATTCCCCTGTACAGTGTTACAAGTGCACTAAGGATGAAGGTGTCCATGATGTCAGCTGACTGACTGCACATTATAACCATGTGAGGTAAGCAAAAGACTACTGAATTTATTTATGTAACTTCCACGAACCAGGATATGCATTAGTTGTTAAGGATACAAAACTGAATGAGTCCTGGCCTCATCCCTGAACAAGTGTGGCAATGTTTGTAGATGAATATGTAAACTGAGCTAAACTGTTATGTAACGGTAAGGAGAAAGTGTGTGTTCCAACAAAGTAATTCAGGGATTGAAAATATTTGCTGATTGTATTAGTTTCTTAATTGCTGTTGTAACAAATTACCCCAAACTTAGTGGTTTAAAAATCACAAATCTATTATTTTATAGTTCTGTTCAGAAGTCAAAAATGGGTCTCAACCAGACCAAAATCAAGGTGTTGGCTGGGCTGTGTTTCTTTCTAAGGGCTCTCGGGGAATTCAGTTTCTTGCCTTTCCCAGCTTCCAGAGGCCACCTGCATTTCTAGGTACACGCCTGCCCTCTTGCATCTTCAAAGCCTGCAGAGACCAGTCCAGCTTTATCACATCGTATCCCTCAGTATTTGGACTTCACTTTCATTTATAAGGACCCTTGTGATTACCTGGGGCCCACCCAGGTAATCCAGGATAGTCTCCCCTTCTCAAGGTCAATTTACTAGCAATTTTAATTCCACCTGCAGCCTTAATTCCCCCTTACCATGTAACATAGCATGTTCACAGTTTCCAGGGATTAGGATGTGTGGCCATCTTTGGAAGACCATTATTTTGCTTACCGTCCTAATGAAATTGTACATCTTGACTTTTTACTTAGCTTTCACGAGCAATTCCTGTTACTCTTACTCATGCTATGGTCATTTAGAAACATGCAATTAGTTCCATAATTTTGAAGTCCTCCCACAAGTCTGGTATGAGTCTTTGAAAACTCATTCAGGACATAAAAGTGAACGGGGTTAGAACATATCTGGCATTGCTTTTGTGGGAACTGTAGACCTACAGTCCTCATCCTCATTTTTAATTCTAGTTCATTCTGAGCATGTGTTGCTTCTGTGTGTACAATTCCAAGGAACAGTTTTATTAGTACCATCTGTTTATTACAAACCATGAGTCATCACTTGGCTCCTAGAACCATAAGACCTTAGATACTTTAATTCTAATTCATAGGTCTTTGATGGTATCATTATAAAAATACTGCAAAATCCTTTTCACCAAGACAGCACTGCAGTTAAAACTCATTAATGCATTTCAATATTAAATATAATTCTTCCCTCCAAATAAGATGATGCTAAGAAATTATGATAACTAATTATTCCAAATTGCTCCCTGAAGATGACCCCTGATTACAGAATTTCTAGAGTATTTTCCCAGGTTCTTACTTTCAAAATTAAATCCCATGTTTTAGAACTAGTAGGAACTGAGGGTAAAGAATGCAATCATAGTAGGCATCATAGAGCTTACCACATAATCCTAAAGAAGGAAAATAAAATTGAATTTTTAAGGTTTTGGATATGAGATTGCTCAGTTCTTTTCAAATAAGAAAAAATTAGGACATCAAGATGTTGACTTTTCCTGGTTACCCAGTCAGTTGTAGTAATGCTGAGACTAGAAGCCAAGAATACTGATTTCTTAACTCTTTTGTAGTTTTAAAGTACATCTACAAAGTAGCTTCTACTCTAAAGCCTGTTTTTATAGAAGGCACATAGTAGAAACCCATTTAAATGCTTCTCTCTTTTGGAAATAATATTTGATTTTTTTTTTTTTTACTATAAAGGAAATACTTGTTAATTATAGAGATTTTGAAACAATTCTAAAATTTAAAGAATCGAAATCATCCATAACTCTCTTATGTATTTGTAGTTAAGTTTTTGTTATATTCCTTTCCGATTGGTAATGACCTCTTCTTGAGTAATGTGAAAGGAAACAGCAATTCTTAGCATCTTGCTGTTGTTTTCATTAATCATGATTCAACCAGCCTTATTTTACCAACTTGCTTAAAAATCTCATATGTAGCTGTGCAGAGCCTGAAAAAATAATCAACCCATTTTGCCCTGGCTTATAGAAATTCAGAAATGGAGTTTGCGTAAGCATCACCTTTCCACTATTCCGAATCTCCAGGGCACTATGTGACATGATTTTAAAGAAAGAAAGGTGGGAGTAATTATTTTGTGCACACATTCTGTTAGCTCTGGGAAAACAAAGAGGTATAAAACACACATTTGTCTTTAAAAAGTTCATAGTGTGGTTGCATAGGAAGACATATCTTTAAAGATAATTTCAATGCCAGGCAACAAATCATTAAGGACCTAGTAAGGGCTTCACCCAAAACTTCCAAAGGAATTTAGGAGAGTTTATTTTGGTTTACAGTAAAAAGACAGTTGGGAAAGGTTTTATGAAGGAGGTAGGATTTGAGTTGTTCCTTCAAGGAAGATGAGGGTTTCATTCATTCACTTGCCCTCTTTTATTTAACAAATATTTATTGGTTACTTACTGGAGATAACGCAGACCACACAGCTTGGTCCAGGTTTGAAGAATGGTGTGAGTGACTACTGAGATTGGTTTAGGTTACCTTCACTTCAAACTACTATCATATCAGCAAACAAACAGGGAAGGGCTGGGCATGGGAGCAAGAACAGAAATAAGTGGTTGAGGTTTCCCCACGTCTCCGTGGTTCCTCTGGAGGGGCTTCGCAGTTCCAGAAGAGGTAGCAGAGGCAGAATGCCTTTGGTATAGACAGAGAGCCTGGTTTGGGCAAGGAGAAAGGCACCCCTTTCCCCGAAAAGGGGGTAACAGAGGAGTAGACACCTGACAATACAGAGAAATTTAGGAGTCTGTAGACACACAGCTGGTTTGAGGTGGAGGAAAAGGTATACGAGGGATTCTGTGACAAAGGATTTATCTTCTTAGTCATTGCGGAGGCAGGACCCAGGCTGAGTGTTTAGACTGACTGGCTGGGGACTGAGGAGAAAGACCCAGGCAGGTGCTGGAGAGAGTCCACCGAGAGGCAACGGAAGAGAGGGTGAGCTGCTGTTACGTTGGGTAGACAATGTTTCATCGCTCCTCACAGGCACAATTTCATGACTTTTATTTTAATGTTTGGGGGCCAAGAGTAGAGCTGTAGAAAGTAGGTCTCCCAGGGCTGGGGATGGACAGAGGTGAATATCGAAGGATAGAAGCTGTCTGGGACTCTAATTACTGCAGTTTAAAGTTGCTGACCGTGTGTTTCAGGCCGAAGAGCTGAGCAGTGAAGCCACAAAGGCTCTCAGGGCCAGGTGAAGTGGCGGGGTTAAGGGCCTGGCCGCCACGCTGGGGAAGAGCAAGGCAGAGACAGGAGGGAATGGGAAGCGCTGGTCAGAAGGTCGTGGTCAGACTGGGAAACAGTGGAGTGAAAAGAGGACGCAGAGAGAACGGTTTCCGTGCACACAGATGCCTGCCTGGTAGAACTTGCATGTTGGCAGGGGAGACCGTCGATAAATAATAAACGCAATGAATGAGTCAAGTAGTTAGTGGCATGGAAGAAAATGAGAAGAGGGCAGCAGAGTGAAGGAGACTGAACATGCCAGGCGGGGTTGGGTGCAGTGGGGAGCTAAGTTTCCCAGTTTGGTGGGAAAGGAGGCCTCCTCAGGCCTCCCTGAGAAGGTGTGATTCGAGTAAAGATGGATGGAGGGAAGAATGTTCTAAGAGGGGCGTGTGTGGGGAACAGCAGGAGGCTGTCACTACTCTTTGTGTCCCTGGACACGCGCCTGTTCTGAGCCGCAGGGCTGCGCAGTTCAGTTTTTATGTCACTGCCAGAGACGAGGAAGGCACGTGTGCTGCTCCGATTCCTCCCCCTCTGTGGAGTGGCAGTGCCCGGTGTGTCGCTCCTGTGCTCTACTTGTAAAGTACAGGTGCCCATGGCTCAGGTGTTAGCTGTGCAAGTTACTGGCTGTGAAAAAAGTAAGTTTTACCTAATCCAATCCCAACCTAGAGGAATAAACTCAGAAATGGAGCAAATGAAACTTCATCCCTTTGTGATTTGGGTATTTGGGTGGTTAGATTTGTATCTGTATAAAATGTTTCACCAGGATTTTAAGTATTTATTGGATAATAGGGGCTTATGTCTAGTAGAGTCATCCAAAAGATCTGTTAGAAAGTATATTCTTAGTAACCAATATGAGAATTCTTCTGAGGAAGAAATCTAGCTTTGCTGTTAAAATGCCTTGCTGGAAAAACCCTTGGGAATTTAGAAATGTCAAGAAAGGCATTGGATTGTAAGGCTATGAAATTGAGGGGTTGAGTCAAGATTGTTTACTTCTTCAGGAGTCAGGGTGGCCTGAGCTTGGATCTGGATTATATAGGAGTTATGAGTGCTTGTGAAATTGGTTAAAGGCAGAAAGCATATTATTAACAGTGGCTGTTTGTTAGTTATAAGATCGAACACGTTCTATTAAGCATTGTTGACATATTCTGTAATAATGAAACAAAAAAGGATTTACAAAGATCAAAACAAGCTTTTAATCAACAATTAATCTCAGGAAGAATTTGTAAAATTGCATTCATTACAGGAAAGCCCTGTTTATTTTATCATTCTAACAAATAAATAATTTGAAACACAGCTCGAGGAAATGTATAATCAAAGACAAGGACAAAGCCCAGAAGCCAGATTGTGACAGTATTATTGGAGTAATACAGTATTCTTTGATAAAGCTCCCTGGTATTGCTGTCTGTCACCCAGGCTGAAGTGCAGTGGTGTCATCAGAGCTCACTGCAGCCTTGAACTCCTGGGCTCAAGCGATCCTCCCACCTTGGCCTCCTGAGTAGCTGAGACTACAGGCGCAAGCCACCACGCCCAGCTATAGTCTTTTACATATTTGTTTATAGGATCTCAGCTAAGAATGTTTAATTTCTCAAAACAAAGTTATCTTTCCAAGATGTTCTTATAAACAACATTAAGACCTCATTGTCTAAGATGAACTCCTGCCCAAACATAATTAGGAATTGACACTGTAATTTTCCAAGCCCCATTGCTAGTGAAGTTAGAATCTTAATGATTTCTACTAAGTGGTGACTGTGCTAGAAGATTCTAAAGAATCAGTACCATCCTGGATAATGTAGGTGCTCACAGCTTCTGCAGGGAGGTAAATTCTCACTCATTTACTGCATCTTGAATCTATGTTGGAAATTTTCTCTCCTGAGTATCCAATATTCGATGTGGCATTTGATTTGGACTTTGCCCCCTCCCTTTAAAGAGATTGCTCAGCCTGAAACATCTGTCCCCTTTTCTTTTCTCTCCTCTCGTCTTCTTTTCTTCTCTTCTCATTCTTAGGGAGGCAGAAAACACATTAAATTTCTAAGATGTCATTCTATTAATAATTAATACAGTTTAAAGCCTAAGAATTTGACATGCCACTGTGATCTTCTGAAGCCCTGTTTATAACACGTCGAAGGATTTCTGATGCTTGTAAGAGCTCAGGGATGGCCCACAGGAACCTTGGCCTGTCCAGCCTCGTCTCCTGCTGGTCTTGCCTCACACACGCGCTGTTGAGGGTGCTCTGAGGGAGCGAATGGAGGTGAGCGAGTGTTGAGCTTAAAATGCCCAGAAGCCACCAAAGTAGCTGTGTGCAGTAGACAGGCATGCACACAGTCTGGGGCTCTGCAAAGAAATCTAGCTTACAGATTTGAGATTTATAACCATGGACGTTGATGAAATCGCAGGCAGGACATGTGGAGAGCAAGAGAGACAGCAGTGTGGGACTAAACCTGGAGAATTATTTCCTATTTCAATGTCAAGCAGAAGAAGAGAACCTTTAAAAAATGTGTGAACGGAAATGAGGTTAGAATTATGGAAATCAATGGAAGAAGCGTTTCAGGGAAGAAGTGCTCAAGAAGCAGTGAAAATTCCCTGCAGACCTATCAAAAAAGAATTCACTAGTGACCCTGATGGCAGCGGTTTCAGTGGCGTGGCAGGGGAGAAAGCTGGGTTGCAGTGGGTTGAAGGAGGAGTGAGGTGAAAGGGAACAGGGATCAAAATCGATAACTTTTTCAAGAAGCTTAGTTGAAAAGAAAAAGAGGTAGAAGGACAGCTGGAAGTGTATGTGCAGTAGGCAATTTATTTTTTAGTGTAGGAGATAAAGGTGATACATACTTATGAAAAATAATCAATAGAAAGTGAGTCATCGATGACTTTAAAACAATCGAAGAAAATATTCCAATCTTTTTTGTTCTAGAAACACATGATTTTCTAGTATGTGGGTAACATTAAATATTGGGAAAATATACTGAGTATTACAAGAGTATTCTATTTTCATGCCATTTCCATTGTTTGTCAAACACTGTAGAAGATTTAAGTTAGGCATAAAATTTATTTTGACTCACAATTTCCTTAATATAAACCTGGCTTGGATTTTATTATTTGCAAGATGTTTGAAATCAGACTTTTTGGAGCATATCCAACCAGTTGTTACACATTTCATGGAAAAAGTCTCTTCAACTTTCTGAGTAATATATTGAGCATTATGTTAAACAGTCAAAGGGTGCAAAGCTATGCAAATGTCCCATTCTGGGTAAGAGTCAAAAAAGTTTATGGTAAAAATTAATCAAATATGTTACACTAATGAGAGCACAATTAGCCTTGACGTATTTCTGGCACGTCTAGAGAAATGTGAGATATGTTCTCTACCACACACAGAGAGTTGCATCAGAGTAACAAAGGACATCATTGCTGAGCCTACCAAGGGCCAGGACTATGCTATATTTGGGCAGACCCTCCCTCCCAATGGGACCAGAGTGGGAACGTCAGTGACTCTCCAGGTTGAACCAATTCAGAGATTTTGGAACTATCTTGAAGATCAGACTGGAAAGTTAGGGACCACCACTGAAGAACTCAAGAGATGACAAATTCCCTAGGCATGTGCATCTGGTGAAGACTGGACACTTTAGTGAACGCTAATCAGTTCCTCTATACAAAGCAAATAGAAACTCCAATGGGAGTAATGGAAAAATTAAAGAAAGATTTGAATGTTACTTTGGTTTATTTTTTTTAATGTCAGAATATTATGGGGGTACAAATGTTTTGGTTACATAAATTGCTTTTGTAGCGTTTGAGACAAAGTGTGTCCACCCCCCAGATAGTGTGGATGTCACTTTGATTTCATCCACACTTTCTGTTCCTATAGGTAGAGTTGTGGAAATCATTCTAAAAAATAAAATGGAAAATGGAAATGTTGATTTTTAGGTCAATTGCAGAAACTTCTGTGATTAAGTTTTTGTAAAGTTTGAGATGGAAAGGGAGTTCAATGCAGAGAGGGTAAATTACAGCATGTAGGCCAAATCTATGCCCTGCCTGTTCTTGTTAATAACGCTTATTTAGGACACAGCCTCATTCGTTACAGTCTGTGGCTGCTTTCAAACTGCTAGGGCAGAGTTGAGTGGCTGTGACAAAGACCCTGTGGCCTGCAAAGCTGAGAATACCTACAATTGGGCTGCAGAGAAAAAGTCTGCCAGCTCCCACTTCAGTGAACCAGTGTAACTTTTACAGATTTTCTCTCCACAAGTTCCTCTTTTTCATCCCATCTGTGAAAACATGAGAAAGCAAATAGTAAATGCAAAAGGTTTAAGTTATGAGTTGTGTATGTGGGATTACATCTCAGTCAGCCTTCTCTGTGATTTGAGTGGAAATGGATGGGACGCCATGGGAGAAAGGAGAGTGCGTCGAGGTAAAAAAATGACACTTAAATAGCTATGAAAACAGCTATTCATAAAGTCCAATGCACTTCCAAGGGAGATATTCCCACAGGAAATGTGTCGATGTCATTTCAGTCCTTGGCTAGACAACTCACAGACTGTAGATTTAAAGGGTTTTTAAACCAAATGAAATCAAATCAAATAGGTTATATTCTTCTTTGTTTCCTGCCCTCATCAAGTGTTTGTTTGTTTGTTCGTTTTGAGACAGAGTCTCACTCTGTTCCTTAGGCTAGAGTGCAGTGGCATCAGCCTAGCTCACAGCAACCTCAAACTCCTGGGATCAAGCGATCCTTCTGCCTCAGCCTCTCCAGTAGCTGGGCCCACAGGCATTCACCACCACACTTGGCTAATTTTTTCTATTTTTATTAGAGATGGGGCGGGGGGCAGGGGGTGTCTCACTCTTGCTCAGGCTGGTCTGGAACTCCTGAGCTCAAGCTATCCTCGCACCTCATCCTCCCAGAGTGCTAGGATTATAGGCGTGAGCCACGGCGCCCAGACATCGAGAGTTAATTAATTCTTTATAAAGAAGGAAACAAAAGTTAGAAGAAGAAAATATGGCATGTATTGAAATGGCTTTTCTCTACTTGGTAGTAAGTGGAATTAAGTCAAAACTTTCCAAATAAAAACTAGAGTGTTATCTCTTATGATTTGTTCTGTCAAACCAGGGCTATCTTATCTCCACTTTTCTCAGAATTTTTTTTCTGTGGTCGATTATAGTAGAATTTGACAAGTGAAATGTGAATAATCTGTGTTACCTGTTCCTGGGCAAAAATAGATAGCAAATGCTTTAAAAATGCGTATCCCTTGACTCAACTATTCTTTTACTTCAAAATCGTCTTTAAAAAATTAAGTATATGGCCAATTGTTTAGATGTAGAATATAGAACACAGAATTCTTTATAACGGATAAATATGAGAAATCTCTAAAAGACCAATAATAGAAGATTTTGTTAAATAAATTATAGTGTATGCATTAAATGGTATACTTACAGCTATTGAAATGATGTTGTAGGTAAATATATCTTAACATGGAAAGTATTCATAGTCTAATCTGAGTGGAAGGTAGCAGGACACAACATGATATGTACATTTTGGTCCAATTTTTATTTAAAGTTTTGCCTTTATACCTATATACCTGTTTTTAATCCTAAAGTTTATATATCTTGTTACATAAAAATTTTTATATATGATGTTATTTAGAAATACAGATATCAAAGTTTTAATAGTGATTATTTAACAATGCAACTATAGGTATATTAAATGTTAAAAAATCTGCATATTCTCATTTTTTTCTAAATGAATATCTTAATTACTTTTTATATAATGATATTATTTTAAATTTTGTTAAAGGCTGTTGTCTAATAATGTAGTCATGAAATTATGGGATACTTCAATTTCAGTTAGATAGTTTTTATTCATTATTTAAATTTTCACTTAAAATATTTATGGATTACTTTGAAAAGTTTCTGAAATGAAAGTGATACTATCTTTGAATTAGACTTACTTTTGTAAAAATCTGAGAAATAAGCCTCTCTTGATCTTAACATTCCTGACTGAGGAAAGACCAAGGGTATTGAACTAGATGAATTTTGCAATTCATTTCCAGTCTCATAATTTATTGAAAGTACCCGAAGAATTGGACCTCAAGTCCTAATTTGCTTCCCATCAGAGACGCCGCTTTTAGAATTCTATCAGTTCTGGTATGAGTAAAACATAGTGGTTAAAAAATTCAATCTAACCAACGAAGAGTTAAATTTAGACAAGATCATTTGTCAAAACTTGTTCATGAAAAAGAAGTTAGATGAGCTAGATAAAGGTCATCCTCTGGCTCTTTGGTTTGGAGTGTTTTAATAAAGCAGATGAGTTCTCACATCATTCCACAGTTGGGATCCTGGCTCATCAATCTGGGGCTTGCCATTTTTTTTTTATTTCAAAATATTAAATGGGTACACATTTTTTTAAATGAATACACCGTTTAATGCTGAAGTCAAGGCTTTCAGTGTGCCTGTCACCAGAATGAGGTTCTTGGTACCCAACAGGTAAATTTTTTTTTTTTTTTTTTGAGACAGAGTCTCACTCTCTTGCCTGGGGCGAGTGCCGTGGTGTCAGCCTAGCTCACAGCAACCTCAAACTCCTGGGCTCAAGCAATCCTACTGTCTCAGCCTCCCGAGTAGCTGGGACTACAGGCATGCACCACCATGCCCAGCTAATTTTTTCTGTATATATATATTTTTACCTGTCCAATTAATTTCTTTCTATTTTTGGTAGAGACGGGGTCTCACTCTTGCTCAAGCTGGTCTCGAACTCCTGAGCTCAGAATGATCCGCCCACCTTGGCCTCCCAGAGTGCTAGGATTACAGGCGTGAGCCACTGCGCCCGGTCCCCAACAGGTAAATTTTTAATCCCTCATACCCTTCTCCCTCCACCCTTACTAGTTTCCAACGACCTTTATGTCTCTTTGTGCCCATGTGTACCCACTGTTTAGCTCCCACTTACTAGTGAGAACCTGTAGTATTTGTTTTTCCATTCCCAAGATACTTCACTCAGGGTAATGGTCTCCAGTTCCATCCAAGTTGCTGTGAAAGACATTATTTCATTCCTTCTATAGCTGGGTAGTACTCCATGGGGTGTGTGTGTGTGTGTGTGTGTGTGTGTGTGTATCACATTTTCTTTATCAACTCATGAATTGATGGGCGCTTAAGTTGATTCCACATCTTTACAACTGTGAATTGTGCTGCGAAAAACACTTGGGTACAGGTGTCTTTTTGATAAAATGATTTCCTTTCCTTTGGGAAGATACCCAGTAGTGGGATTATTGGATCGAATAGTAGGTCTACTTTTAGCTCTTTGGGGAATATCCATACTCTTTTCCATAGGGGTTGTACTAGTTTGCAATCCCACCAACAATGTACTTTCCCCTAAGCACTGCTTTCACTGTATCCATAGATTTTAAAAGCTTGTGTCCCCTTTGTCATTCAGTTTGAAGAATCTTTTGATTTCATCTTAATTTCATCATTGACCCAAGGATTGTTCAGCAGCAGGTTGTTTAATTTCCTTGTATATGTGTAGTTTTGAGAGTTCATCTTGGAAATGATTTCTAGTTTTATTCCACTGTGGTCTGAGAAAATGCATGATATGATTACAATTTTTCTGTATTTTCTTTTTTTTTTTTTTTTTTTTTTTTGAGACAGAGTCTCACTTCTCGCCTGGGGGCGAGTGCCGTGGTGTCAGCCTAGCTCACAGCAACCTCAAACTCCCGGGCTCAAGCAATCCTACTGTCTCAGCCTCCCGAGTAGCTGGGACTACAGGCATGCGGCACCATGCCCGGCTAATTTTTTTCTATATATATTTTTACCTGTCCAATTAATTTCTTTCTATTTTTGGTAGAGACGGGGTCTCGCTCTTGCTCAGGCTGGTCTCGAACTCCTGAGCTCAGAACGATCCGCCCGCCTCGGCCTCCCAGAGTGCTAGGATTACAGGCGTGAGCCACCGCGCCCGGCCTTTCTGTATTTTCTGAGACTTGTTTTGTGGCCTAAGATGTGATCAATTTTGGAAAATGTCCCATGTGCTAATATGAAGAATGTATATTCTGTATGTTTTGGGTAGAGTGTTCTGTAAATATCCGTTAGGTCTATTTGTTCTAGAGTCCCATTTAATTTCAGTGTTTCTTTGTTAATTTTCTATTTCAATGATCTGTCCAGTTTTGTCGGTGGGGTGTTGAAGTCCCTGGTGATTTGATGCTACTGTTTATTTCTTTGCTTAGTTCTAGTAGAATTTGTTTTCTGTGTGTGGGAGCTCCCGTGTTAGGTCCCTTAGGACTGGGACCAAGGCATAGATGTTGGCTATCACTTCTCCTATTCCTAGTCCTAGTTAGTTCAATAAGGAAAGAAAACGAAATAAAAAGCATTCAGACTGAAAATGAAACTATCTTCATAAGTTACGTGATTGCCACTGGAAAATTCCAAAGAATCTGCCAAAAAAAAAAGTGACTAAAACTAATAAGTGAGTTTAGCAAGGTTATAGAACACAAGGTTAATTTATAAAAATCAATTGCATTTCTATATACTAGAAATGAACAATTGGAAATTGAAATAGTAATAGTTCCATTATGTCAGTGATCTGTATGTAGAAAACTAAAAGAATCACTAATCAAATAGAGAAGACCTAAATAAATGGAGAGATATACTATGTTCTTATGAGAATATTCAAAATTAAAATATCAATTCTCCCCAAATTGATTTATAGATTATATGCAATTCCAATAAAAATTCTAACAGAATGTTCTATACAAATTTACAAACCAATGCTAAAATTTATAAGGAAAGACAAAGGAACTAGAAGAGCCAAAATAATTTTGAGAAAGGACAAAGTTAGAGAACTCACATTACCTGATTTAAAGATTTACTATAAAACTGTGATCGTTGAGTCACTGTCATTTTGGCAAATAAAACGAAACAGAATAGAGAATCTAGAGATATACACAGCCCTATATGGTCAATTAATTTTCTTATGGTCAGTTAATTTTTTGACAAAGTTGAAAATCTAATTGAATAAAGAAAGGCTACCCTTTTTATTAAATGGTATTGGAAAAATTGGACAACCTCATGATAAAAAGGGCCTTGGTCTAGCCTCACACCACACAGAAAAATTAACTAAAAATCCTTCACTAACCTCAATTTATAAAACAAAAAACTGTATTACTTCCAGAAGAAAACTTAGGAGAAAATCTTTGTAATCTTGAGTTAGACAAAGATTTTTTGGCTATGGCAGCAAAACTATAAAAGAAACATAATATAAATTGTGTTTAAATGAATTGTGTTTAAATGAAACAAATATGCATAAAAGAAACAAATATAAATTGAACTTTACCAAAATCAGAAACTTCTACTTTTCAAAATAAATCATCAATAAAATTAAAAGACAACTATTTGCAAAGCATAGATCTCATAAAGGACTTTTCTTCAGAATACCTTAAGTACCCCCAAAACTCAGTAATGAGAAAGTAATCAATCCAATTGAAATATGGACAAAATATTTGAATAGCTACTTCACTAAAGAAGATACACAAATGGCAGATAAACATATGAAAAGACATTCTGCTGGATGTGGTGGCTCATACCTATAATCCCAGCACTTTGGGAGGCCAAGGCAGAAGGATAGTTTGAGGCCAGGAGTTCAGGACCAATCTGGGCAATATAGCAAGACCTGGTCTCTGCAAAAAATAAAATAATTTAGCTGAGCCTGGTGTTCTGTGTCTGTGGTCCCAGCTACTCAGGAGGCTGAGGTGGAAGGATGGCTTGAGTCCAGGAGTTCTACAGTAAGCCGGGATCACGCCACTGAACTCCAGCCTGGGTGACAGAGTGAGGCCCCATTTCTAAAACGAATGCATGAACGAATGAATGAATTAAAGCTATGATGAAATACCATTATGTACCTGTTCGAATGACTAAATTATAAAAAACAAAACAAACAAAAACTCAACCCTACCAACTGCTGATGAGGATGTAGAACAACTGAAACTCTCATTGCTGATGAAATGCAAAGTTGTTGGGACACTTTGGAGCATAGTTTGGCAGTTTCTTAAAAAATTAAAATTATACTTCCCCTATGACCTAGAAGTCCCATTCCTAGGGATTTACCCAATTGAAATGAAAACTTATGCTTACACAAACACCTTTATGCAAATGCTTGTAGTGCTTATATTTATAATAGATAAAAACTAGAAACAACAGCAACCGATGAGTACATAGAAACTGTGGTAAATCTATGGGGTGGAATACTACTAAGACTTAGCAACGAAAAGGAAGAAACTACTGATATATACACAACAGCATGGATAAAACTCAAATTTATCATGCTAAGTGAAAGAAGCCAATCTCAAAAGCCTACTTATATGTGATTCCATTCTACGACATTCTGAACAGACAAAACTATAGAGACAGAAAACAGGTCATGTGTTGCCAGGTTTGGGGATGTTCATAGTGGTTGATTACACAGTGGCATGAGGGAATTTTTTGTGGAGATGGAACTGTTTTGTACCTTACTGTGGTGGTGGTTATGCAACTGTGTTTGTCAAAACTCATAGAACTATGCACTAAAAAGTTTGAATATTATTGTATAGAAATTATGTCTCAATTAAAAAATATAGAGCAATTAATAGAGGACATAAAATGTTGGAAAAAATTTTCTTCAGAATAAAAGAAATATATATTAGATAAGACCCTTAGATCAAAGAAGTTCATAGTTTGCAGTACAAGCTAGGTAAGAAGGAAAAACTGAATGACAAAAACCCTTACACACTGACATATGTGTTGTGAAATTTAGGACCAGCAAAGAAAAGGAGAAAATTCTAAAATCTTAGAGGAGAAAGAAGTGATAAGATACAATGGGACAGGAATGAGACTGATAGCACAGTGGCAATACTGGATAAAATAAAAGACAGTAACATTTTCTGTTTTTGAAGTAAAAGAGCTTCAAATTCTGTCTCTGACAGTAAAATAAACAAGGAATTAAATATAAGATTGACGTAAAGGTATTTTTCAATGTAATGCTGGACTTAAAAATCTTTTCAAAAATGTTTTTTAAAGAATTTCACAAGCAAGAATAGAAACGTATCTACTAGTAAGTGCGCGCGCGCACACACACGCACAAGGGTGAATGAATACATTAGTAAATTGATTATTTTTAACCTAAAATTAAAACACTAGATTACATCCATAGGGCAAAGGAGCCAGGGCCAAGATGTCCGTATGGTGGAACCAGAAAGAGGAGACAGCCTGCTGATTTTTCTCATTTTGGGTGTACATACAGATACGGAAAAATTTAAAATGTTTATGTGGGAAAATACTCAAAAATATGGGTCTTAATAAGTCAGAAGCAATAACCAAAGAATATAAATTGAATATTTTACTTTCAAAATCACAAAAAAGAGTTTAATTTGTTCAATGAAAAACATGAAAGGGGCAAAAATAGCACAAAATGGAAGTATGGTAAGTAAAAAATGTAAAATAGCAGAGAATATGTAAAGTCTAATACCTAAGCAGGTTAAACTAATCAGTAATGACAGACGATGTGGAATGTGAGATAAAATACATCTCAGGGGCAAAGCGGGATGCTATATATTAGTAATAAGAATAAATCTAGAAGATGAAATAACCACAAACATATACGAACTCAATTGCAGAGACTCCAAAGGCACACATAAAACAGCAGCTGATGAAATTATTAGAAAAGGCATTTATTAGTAATTATAATTGGATATTTTTATAATATTCACATAGCAAAATGAATAGCAAATATCATTCTGAATGGAAGTTTGCTTATGAGATCAGGGAAGGACGATGATGCCTGCTGTCACTGCCACTTTTTGACCTGGTACTGACTATCTTGACCAATGCAAAGACTGGGAAAAGAAATAAATCTTGGAAATATAAAAACTAGGAGAGGATGTGAAGGTCTGCATAGTAAATCTAACAAAAACAACTGGAAGAAATTAAAAGTATAATTTTGAAGTTACATGTTCTTGTAAATGGGTTGCTGACAGAAAATATATTTATTGTTGCTTTTTGGTTTTCCTTTAGGAGAAAATCCTGAAGATTGGGATTCTGTTGATAGTGAAGTAAATCTGGTTTGCCTGGGACAGGCCCTGTTTATACTATTTAAAAAATATTTTTTATATTTTATTTTTTTGTAGAAACAAATATGTTCTATGTTGCCCAGGCTGGTCTCGAACTCCTGGCCTTAAGTGATCTTCTCGCTTTGTCCGCCTCCCAAAGTGCTGGGATTATGGGTGTGAGCCACCACATCTGGCGAGGCCCTGTCAATACTGTTGTCCCATTGTCTGATTAGTGACCTATCTCTCTCAGATGTATGCCATTTGGACGATAATCATGAGACTGCCCAAATTCTGACTGATGAATTTTATGTAATGAAAATATCATTAGAATATCAAATTAAGCTCACAATCTAATTTACATTATTACATTTTTGTAAACATAGCAAAAATTAAAAAATAAATGTCAATTTATTTGAATATTTTAATTTATTTTTCCTATTGATGTTGGTTTGCCCATCCACTTGAAAGAGGCATGAATCACCCTGTAGTTTTCAAGCCGTTATCATTATAATGGTTTATAAGAATTAAGAATGAAAGGAAAACAAAATATCTCCAAAAGAAAGAGAAAATGAGAGAAACTATCACTTGGATGGCCGCTTACTTAATATTTGAAACATTATAACAACCCTACAATTCGTTTTTTCCGTATTTTAGATAGGCTTCATGTAAGCTTGAAAACTAAGAAAGTATATATGTGATTTTTAATTTCAGTGACTGGAAAAAGTTATTTAAGTAAAAATAAGAACAAAAACAAACCCTTAATAATATGAAGTGAAGAAATTTGGTAAAAATTTAGAATACACAAAAATTAGGAAAACATCTGACTTAAAGCCATTAGATTATTTTTAATTAATTACTTTTCAAGATAATATTTTAAATTCCTGTGTCTCTGACTACTAAAATTTGGTGAATTTATTTGTTATTTTCATGCCATTTTCAAAGGCATGAAAATAATGCATAAGTTTTAGCCATTAGTATTATTTTATTTCTACATAAGAGATGCTAACTGATAAAGTCTGATTGGCATATTTCTGCATTTTTAAGTCCTAGTTGAGTAAATGTACTAAAGAATGATGAAATATCATAAAAGAAGTTACCAAGATTGAGAAAAAGCTAAATTATACCATAAATCACAAACTATGGTAAATGAGTTGTCAACTCTGTAAGCTACCGAGTAGAAATATCCTGATCCGGAAAAGCAATAAGCTAAAAATTTGGGGTAAGAAAAACTTACCATATTGTCATTGACCTAAAGAGAAACGCTGACTCATTAAAAAACATGTAAACATCTCTACTACCCAGTTTTTTATCAGCCATGATTTTTGCCTAAATTTGTGAATGGATTCAATTCATTATGTTGTTTTCGGCTAGAGAAGACAAAATGGCCAAATTCTGACATGTCATACTTAAAAAGAGATTTTTCTTCTTTTTGTTTTCTTTTTCTTTTAGACCAGATCCTATAAACATAAGAATGTGCAGATATGTACTTCTAAATCTCACTCCTTCAAGAAACTTCACTGTTTACATGTCGCAAACATCTGTCCTACCTCTTTCTCATCCTTTTCTTTCCCACCACGAACAGTATTGCTCATGGCATAGTCTGTAGATTAGATATTATCTTTTTTTGAGGCAGTTTACTTATTTGAGAGAGAGAAATATGTTGGTGAATATATGCTAGACTCATATTTGATACATAAAATTCATGAAGGAGGGTTACCTTACTTTAGGATTTAGATTTATTGGGGAAGAAGATATCCAAAAGACTACCAAATTTTAAAATTTATGATCCAGCTCTTCCTCTTAAATTCAAAACCCATATTTCCCTGTATCTACTCAGTTCTACAATTGTACATCTCACATATATTTTCACCCTCCATGCATGGCTATATTTATTATCTTTCTTCCTGTATTGGCTCTGTATCTTCATTTTCTCAGTTTGGTTAATGGAATCATCACTGGATGCTTGAGTTAGAGAAGTAGGCAAGATTTCAGAAGCTATGGTAGCAGGTGGTGTGGCGAAGGGTCGCAGCCTTGGGTGTTGAATAGGAATGGGTAGAATCCTTACAATGCAGCTTTCTAAATGTGTACTTTCACCTATTTTACAAACATGGAAAATCAGAATAATAACATTTATCTCCTAAATTTGTTGTGAGAATTACATGAACTAATATGTGTGCAGTGCTTAGCAGTAGCAGTAATTTTCAAAATTATTTGTATCACGCCCTTAGCAACAACATGTTCTTGGTTACAGTTTTGTACTGTCTTATCTTAATCTCTCAGTTTCTTTTTCTTCTCTCTTCTTCTTCCTGCCACTTCCTTGGTTATGTTTTTTCATCTAGATTATTTCACTGACTGCCTACCTTGTCTTTTTGACTACAAGCTACATCACACCCCGGCGTGTTCAGTCTGTCCTCCACGGTGTATGTAGGAAGGGTGATAACAAGAAAGTGCAATCCTGATCTTTATCACCGTGAGTCTCTAAAACCCCTTAACTGTTTGCAAAGATAAAAGATAACACCCAGTGTTAATAAGCATGCTAGAAAAATAGCATCTCATATGTTACTAATGGGTATGAAAATTGGCATTTTCCAGAAAGCAATTTGCCCTACGTACCAAACCCATCTCAACAGTGCTTCTTTTTTGACCCAGCGTGCCACTTTACATGTCCCATTCTGAACTAAAAGAAGAAGATATGCTCTGGATTTCTGACAAAGCTTCTTTTAACAGCTAACTTCTAAGCACTTTCTCAACAACTGATCAATATGTCCTCAGGAAAATAAGAATAGAAAATAATAATAATGAAAAAGAAAACTACCTTTATTTGTGCCAAGAGCAGAAAATGGCAACCACATACCACAAAATCAAAGAATCGTGTGCCAAAGCGAGGGAAAATTTAATCACCCCAAGAAACCAAGACTGAGAAAAGAATGCACTGTTGTGGAAAATAAGTAGAGAAAATTCTGGTTAGAGTTGGGGGAAGTATGGTTGGTCCTGGGAGGGTCGGGGGCAGTCTCGTTTGCTGCCCATGGACTCAGGTCTGTTAACCCCACAAGTCTGTTAGAAGCAGGGCTGTGGAATAAAGTACGCGGTCAAGGCACATAATTCTTTGCTGATAGAATTTAAAGTAGGTTTAATTTTCCTCTTTCTGTTTTCTCTGTTTTCAAATTTCCATTGATGAAAAAAAATGAATTTAACAGACAGTAAAAAAAAAAATCCCCAAACCAATAAAAATCTTTTGGCAGCTCCTCAATATCCTTATTATTCTGGGCAAACTGTTATTGTCTCTCTGTTTATACTCCAGATTCTCCAGCTGTGCTGAAACATTTACAAATCTTCCAAAATATAATATGCTCTTTTCCCCTTCCACAGCTTTGCAACTGCTTTTCCCTGCAACTGTCTAGGGAGTTCCTTATCATTATTACTCAGCTCAAAATTTACCTTCATCATGACATATTCTGTGGTATCTGTAGGCATGATTATTTATTTCCACTTTCATGACCCCTTTGTTCCCTGCCAAAACCTCAGGATTGGTACTTACCACACTGGTGTTTTGTTTGTGTACATTTCTCTCTCCCATACCATGAGAGCTCTAGGACTACAGGGATTGTGTTATTTTAAACTTTGTGTGATATTTAATAAATGTTCGTTGACTCAACACAGAAGAAATGGGGCATTAATATTTTACTTTCTTCAGTTCTTCACTGGGTTTAGTGGGGAAATTTCTCACATTATTGCCTGGAGGAAAACTTTGAGTAAAAACTTATTTTTCTTACATATTGTTTTCTTTTTATATTTGTAATTGTATAGTCATTTCAAATGAGTAAGTGTTTAATTACATCATATTCATTCCACATTTATATTCCATTTATTGTTCCAGAACATGGAGATCATAGTTCTTGTGTTTGATTTGCTTCACACATGTGATGAATTGCATGCACATGAATTCACTTAAATTATTTCACAATGTGATGACTACATTTTCATTCCATCAATAGTAAAAGTCATTAGAGTAACTAATTGTGTTATTTATCAGATGTGGAAGTAAAGAGATTTACAATGCCCTGAGCAGAGGTGGTACCTTTATAGAGGCTCAAGAAAACAAACTGATTGCTTTAATTTTTCTCTGTGCTTGCTCTGCCAAGAAAATTTCTGAGCCAGCTTTTAGATTTTAGTAGATTAAATTTATGGAAATTAGAAATATGTTCCTAAGCAGAATGTTTTGTTTAAATATTTTATGCTGATATTTAGTGAATTTCAAGCTTATTTAGTCTAAAGTAACCACTAAGTTCTTTCCAGAACCTCAGCTAAACCCAAATCTTAGGAGGAGAAAAAGAAGCAGAAACAAATGTTCAATTATACAAGAGAAGTTAATTTAAAAAATGGATGATTAAAGATTTTGACTTTATTATAACATAATTGTTTTCATTTCTTTTTAAGCAAACCACTGAATTGGTCCTTTCCTTGGTTTACTACAAGCTGTTTTCATCATCCTCCATCTCTTTGAGAAGTTGGAAGAGTCTAGATTTTCATAAAGTGGTGAGCCCTGTCAAAACTTTTAGGTTTGTATGTTTTCCAGATAAATGTAACAATACCCATAAATCATAGTTATTTGGATTCTTATCTAAAATTGCCTTGAAATAGCTGGAAATAAGGCAAAAGCTTTTCTGAAGGTATGCAGCACTTTACTCTTAAGCCTGGAATGAAATCTGAAACTAGTGTGGGCCTGGACCCAGAAGGGGAGGAGGAGCAGGCGTGAGAAGGGGAGGAGAAGGAGAGGGGAAGAAAGGAAACATTAAGTAGAGGCCAAATGCCATTCTGCTAAAAACGCAATTTTACATTTTGTTTGGATCCTATTTTATCAAAAACTGCATTGTTAGTTTTAATTGTGATTCATGGTACTATTTATGAATCCCTGAAATTACCAAATGCTTAAGATTACAATACAAACAACACAATCGCATTTCCAGTTTTCAGAATTTCCGGTTTGGCGGTTTACCAGCTTTTTCAGGATAGGAGATCGGAGGAGACAGAATTTCTACAGAGGTGTTATTTCTTTCAAAAACATGATCCACGCATGCATGGAACCCTTGAATTTGCTATTCAGGCCACTTGAGAAATACAACCTTTTTTTGTTGTAAAATTCAGCACTGGGGCTGGTGGAGTAAGATTAAATAATACTGCATGAACTGCTTGTTTTTCTGTTGAATCTGACACCTGCAGATGTAAATTCAACAGAAATTATGCATCTCCCTATATTAGTTGACTCTAAATAAACATTTTATCTATAGTTCTCTACAGACATAAGCATAGCTTATTAAATCATGCATGCATCCTGGAATGTGTATAATGCAAATGTTGTTTAAGTGATCAATTTGTAGATAATGTATTTTTTGCCATGTGTTTCCTGAAACACTGAGTTAAATAATATGATATGCTATGGGCATGTCACAATCCGACTCAGTGACTCATGTGTTGGCAGTGGCCATGTAAATACAGCTACCGTCTGAAGCTAATAGGTGACCACGTACCTTCTTGACAGCTCAATGTGAACATTAACTTTAAAGAATTTCAAAAACAAAGAATATTTGCAAGGATTTAGTTTCTGGATCTTTGCATTTTGTTATGAAACTTTTCATGAAAGTAGAATAAAAACCTGAGCTTCAAAATTAACCTCTGCTGTATTTGGGGATTTATTCTGCTCCCCAAGTCCATTCTTTTATTTTTCAAAATGAATTACTATTATCTGTCTCTGGATCTCCTACATTGTGGTTTCTTCCAGAATAATAAAAGTATATTTAAAAATTATTTTTCAACAGAGGACTGTCCTATTGCTAGGATATAGTCCAACACAATGAGATAATGTTAAGCAGACTGTCACCTTTATTCCAAGAGCTCAGTCTATAAAGATTTATTTAACAATTGATGATTCTGAATAATTTATCCTGAGAGATTTGACAAAATCTCAAAATAAAAGTCTTTAGAGTTACTAATAGTACCAGAAACCCTGTGTCCTACATGAGGTACTGGAAAACATACTGGCTTTCCTGTCTGGTTGACCATGGTTAGAACTTTATGTCTGCCAGTTACAAACTGTGTGAAGTTAGGCAAGTTCTTTATCTTCTGTGAGCCTCAGTTTCTTATTTATAAATGGATGAAGAACTAGTCAAATGTACAGGATTTTTGAAGATCAAAACATGGGATGATGTATGTTATTTTCCTAACACTGTACCTGGCATAAGTACATGCTCAATTTGTGGTAGTTATTGCTATATTTTTAATCTAATAAACTAAAAAAACATGATGGAAGGTGTACTTACTAAGACTAGATGGATCAATAAAACAGGTATTTTATTAAATATAAAACTTTAATAATGAAAATCACACAATGGATCAAAAGTGTTCATTTATAATTTTCTTATATTATTGTTCTAAACATTTTGGCAAAATCGAGGCAACTTAATTTATCAAAAATCCACACAACATTTGAAAAATATATATGTATTATCTTTTGGCTCAATTAATTTGGCTTAAAAGCAAAATATTGACTTACCCAGATATAGTTTGATTCTATCATAAACTTACTATCTTAGGGATCTGTGGGAAAATTTTGTAAATTTCTGTTTTCTGTTATTTAACTTCAGAGATTAATATTTTTAAAAGGAAATATCAGAATTTACTATTCTTAATATAGTAGGGTGATTTCATTTTGATATGATTTTCAAGTTTATGGAGAAATTGCCAGAGTAGAACAAAGAATTCCCGCATATTCTTTACCCAGATTCACCAATTGTTAACATTTTTGCTCCAGTTACTTTATCATTTACTCTCTTCATAAACATATTTTTTACCTTTTGAAGAGTGTATTTCCTAAAAACAAAGACACTCTCTTGCATAACTAGTTCAATGACCAAAATATAAAAAATACTGATACAATAGTATTAGTTCATCCAGAGCCAATGTTTAAATTTAATCCATTATTCTAATAATGTCCAATGTTGCTGTTTTTTTCCGGTCTAAAATTTAACTCAGGATTAAGAATTTACACTTAGCCTCATGTCCCTTGAATATCCTTTAATCTGGAATAACGCCTCCGTCTTCTCTCTTAGCCTTGGCAGCTATGGAGAGTACCTGTTATTTTGTAGAATGTCGCTTAATTTCAGATCACCTAATGTCTACTCTGACGCATGCCAGATAGGAAAACAGACATGAGATTGTATTCTTCTCAGCACATCATGCCAGGAGGCACAGATGTTGGTTTGTCCATTATTGGTGACAGCTGTAATCAGTTGACTAAGGTGATTCTGTGAGGTTTCTCCACTGTAAAGTTACTATTTTCCCCTTAGTAATTAATAAGCAATTTGTGGAGAGACACTTTGATGATATGCAAATATTCTTTACTCCTCCAAATTTTACCTACTCATTTAAGCATTTATTAATAATTTTTGCTTAAATCAATTTTTATCATAATGGTTGCAAAGTGGTGATTTTCTAACTCTACCATTCTTTCCATATTTATTAGTTGAATTCTGCTTAAAGGAATAACATCCCCCCTCCATTTATTTAGTTTTTGTTTATTTATTTAGATTTGTATAGATTCGTGGATTCTTACTGTATCCAATGATTAATAATGTGTTGCCATCATTATTATCAGGCCTCTTTGAACTTTCTCTTCCTGAAGGTGATTTTAGCTCAATTCTCCCTTACCTTTCTTTGGGCGCATTTTTTTCAGAATCCCTTTGCCCTCTAGTAATGACCACAGAGGGACTTTGAAAATTGGCTACGCTGGAATTTGGTGCTTATTATTCTTCTTATGGGTAATTTGCACTTGTAATGATTTCTGTCTTCTAGTTGTGCCAAAGGTGAGAGTTTTATATGATTCTATTTGTTCTTTTTTGCTTGGAGGTTGTTTGAAGAGATTTGGATTTAGGCAGCTGTCATTCATCACCTCAACTGCTCAAGATTCTTAGATGCAAAGACCAGCTTCAGAGTTCCTTTAGTGAGGAGGAATTGTCTTTTAAAATACCTTGAGAAGCTATATTTCAATATAACATGAAAACTTAATGGCATGGATTATAAGAAAATAAAAATAAGGAAGAGTTAATATTTTTTATAGTGAAAGGAGTAAGAGAGGAGAGGAGGAAGGAACAGAAATGGCCAAGGAACATGGCAGACGTCCATGGAGGAAAACGGACAGTAAGGAATTACTGAAGGCAAGTCAAAGAAACGTAAAGAGTGAAATGTCTAATAGTAAATTTTAAATTTTTAGAGGCCACAAAAATAAATTTCTCTATCATTCCAAATCATAAGTTAAACATATCACATACACAAATGCCATGGGTGAGTGGTTTGCAGGGGTATTCAAAGGAAAGATGTTGCTTTTCTTGTCCTGGTTTGTCACAGAGCAGAAGGCAGGAGAATCATTATAGGGGATCAGATGCCAATGACATCGATAGCCAGTGGAGGCAGGCAGGGCCAGAGTTGCCACGAAGATGTTAACCCCAGGGGATGCTCAGAAATCTTGGCGAGGGCCTTAGATTTCTCATAGAACATGGGATGGAGTTATGGGATCTTGGGTTTAGCGTAAGCAGGTATGAGTTCCACAGAGCCACCTGTGACAGGGAGGTGGTCACTGTGGCGTGCAGGGACAGTCCATGTGGGTTGTGGGAGTCAGCAGGGCAAGTCCAGTAGGCTGTACCTGGCTGTCCTATAGGGAGGTGTTCACCAGGAGGCGGTTGTATAATAAGGTAGAGATCTGGATCAACCAGGCCAGGCGCGGTGGCACATACCTGTAATCCTAGCACTCTGGGAGGCCGAGGTGGGGGATCACTTGAGGTCAGGAGTTCGAGATCTGGATCAACCACATTGAGGTACTGGGAAGAGATGGAGAACTGAAAATTGTGTCAAGGGTGACTGAGCTCTGCTTCTGGTATGAGAAAGTCCAATTTATATTCAAACTGGACACTAAGGCAACAGAAAATTATAAGACTTCACGACAGTACTAGCTAGGGTTCAGTTTTTAAGCACAGTTTTGATCTTATCATTCATCAAAGAGGTTTGTAATCATCTGTGTGAATATTTTGTTTTATTAAATTTATCTCCCTAAGTGAGAGAGTCCAACTGTGCAGTAAATACTTGAATCTTAATGATTTCTCCTTCTTAGGTCAGCATCCTCAGAATCAACTTCTTTACCTATTCCCAGGATTCCTGCATATATATTATAGATGACCAAGGTCCTGTTGTTTTTAGTGTGTAATTCTTCCTTTCCTTGGTTGGTTCTGGAATTGGCATTCTGGAGCATACGTTTGTATATTCAACACATGACAGAAATACTGCATGGAAGGAACATGGGAGGGGTTTATGTGTGATATTTTACATGGAGTGGTCAGGAAAGCTCCTGAGTTTTGAGTGAAAATAAAAGGAATAAAGCAAGGTAATTGGCTATGCATACATCCAAGATAAGAGCATTCCAGGTAAAAGAAAAGTCAAGTGCAAAGGCCTTGAGTAATTTAGGGAAATGTTAAATAGACCAACATACCTTAAGCAGAAAGAACGAGAGGGCAATAGGAGGACAGGAAGTCGGGAAGGTGATGGGGACCAGATCGCGTGGGGCTGTGTAGGTGCCCGTAAGGCCCTTAGCTTACGTTCTGCTTGAGATGGGCAGGCCACAGAAAGGTGCTGAGTAGCGGAGTGTTGTGATCTCACCTACATCTGTCTGGATCATTCTGGCTGCTCGTATGAGACTACTGTATGTTTGCAGGTCGGGGATATGATGGGGGAGGTGGTAAGGTGGGCCAAGCTCAGGACTCTGAAGACTATTATTACAAGAGAGATTATTAGAGAAAAAAATAGAGATTATTGCAATAATTTAGTAAAGGTATTATGGTGTCCTGGACCAGTGCGATGGCAGTGAAGGTGGTTAGAAGTGTCAGATTCTGGACATACGTTGAAGATAGAGCTGACGAGGATGCATGTGAGGGATGTAATAGAAAGAGAGGAGTCAAAGATGACTCTAAGAATTTCGACTCTGCAACTGAAAAAAATTACAAATTTATGAACTGAGTAGGGGAAGACATTACAAGGAGATGGTTTGGAAGGATTTTCAGGAGCCCAGATTTGGACATGTTAGGCTTGAGATGCCTGCTAGATATTTTAAATGAAATGTTTGGTCGGAAATTACCGGTCTGGGTATGTGGGTTTGCATTCAGCATGTAGATGGTATTGAAAGGCAGGGGACCGGATAGGCTCCCTTAGGGAATGAGTGTAGATAAGAAAGCCAGGAGAACTAAAGACAGAGCTGTGAGACACTCCTATCATTAAAGGTTGAGGAGATGAGAAGGAATCACAATGGTATCATGATATCCTGAAAGTCAAGAGAAGAAGTTTGCTTTGGCTGACTCTAGTTACACAATCGAGTGGGAGCAGAGTGGTATTCATTATGATAACTGGCTTTTTCTTGCAAGGTGATTTCTTCCAATCAGGATGCAGCGGCATTTTCAAACAAGAGACAAACATCCTTATAATGCAAACAAAGGTCTAGACTATAATTCCATGGACAAGGGAGGCTCCACGGGGGGTTGGAGTTTCAGGGTACATGTAGCACTCCAAATTCTCCCATGTGTCTCTATTTCAATTCTCCAGTGTTGATTCAGTCCTGACCAGTGTGCCACATGATGTACAATCAAGAGTATGGGCTGTGGAATCTGGAATCAGTCTGGCTGTTTTAATCCGAGCTCCACTACTACCAGCTGTTTGACTTATGGAAATTTATTTAACTTTTCTGTGCCTTAGTTTCCTAATCTCTGAAATAGGGAAGGCAATAGTATTTACTTAGTAGGCTTCTTCTGAATATTAAATATGATAATATAAATATAGCACTTAGAATAGTGCCTTGAACATAGCATTTTCTAAATGTTAGTCGTGACTGTCATTGTAAGACGTGGTGAGGCTGGGAATTCAACAGATGCTGCAGTTTGACAATTCACAGAATAAATCTTTGGCCACTTTGCCTTGCAGCTGCCCAAGCTAAGGAATCATTTTGAATGATTTTAGAAAGTCCCTGGGTTTCTAAATGTATTTGACTTGTGCCAACAATTTAGATTTTTTAACTTTTTAATAAGTTATTTTTTTTCTGTTTATATTACATTTTACAATGGAATAAGTTTATGATCTTCTTCATTACAGGAGAAATACAGGTTTATTGTAAAAAAAAAAAAATGGCCACTACAGATACATGTAAATGAGAAAGTTAAAATAGAATGCAAGCTGTTTACCCTGAGTAACATTAACATTTTGGAGAATATTCTCTTCTGCACTCTGTGTATATCTCTGAATCCCTGTGGGCCTGCCTCTCTCCAAGAGCCTCAGGAAGTCCAGGCTCTAAGACTCTCAAGTTCAGGTCTCAAAATTCTCTTCTGGTACAAAATCAACCAAGTCTTACATTCATTTTCTCCATCAGGATATTGGAAGAGCAGAGGCCATGTTTGTACCCTGTTGGCTCCTGAATCTGCCTTGCTTAGAAAAAGAAGATGGTCCTTCCTTCCTTCCTTCCTTCCTTCCTTCCTTCCTTCCTTCCTTCCTTCCTTCCTTCTGTTAGGTAGATTGCAAGGGATTCTGGGTCTCCTAGGGACGAAAGGGGGTGCTATTGCCCCCATCTTGGTCCTGCACCACTCTAATTCTCCATACCTGGGGGAGGAGGGAACACCCTGTGAATCTGCCAATCAGAAGTTGGCACACCAGCTACAAAAGAATGCAGAGGACTCTCTAGCCCACAGGCCAAGCCACATGGTTACCATAGAGTCTGGAAAGTGACCTAGAGCCCACATGTAT
This sequence comes from Indri indri, assembly GCA_004363605.1. NCBI lineage: Eukaryota > Metazoa > Chordata > Mammalia > Primates > Indriidae > Indri > Indri indri. The sequence continues at coordinate 35,273 of RJWJ010008502.1, forward strand.
AGTTAAGGCTCAGGTCTTGTGACTCCCAACTGTCCAGTCGAAGTGGTTCCATGGTGACCTCTGAACTACAAGGGAGGTCCCTATCCGGGCACTATAAAATAAGATGCCGACCATAGCCAATCTCTCTCTCTTTGCCCTTCCTTTTGCTTGCCTTGCTGCGACAATGGGTCCAGTCGTCATCTGTGGCATAAACCTATATCTTGCTTTTGCCCTATAATCCTACCTTTCTCTCCCCAATAAACCTCATTTTCAGGCTTGCCTAACTTTGGCGTGTCTGGTAATTCTTCAGCCCTGAGCGCACCAAGAACTGACAGTTTCAGACTGAAACCTGACACTTGCTTCCTTCCTTCCTTCCCTATCTCTTTCTTGTAAAAGAGCATCCCTCTACACATGCTTTTGTCTCTTCTGTTTTCTTCTTTAATATTCATATAGCTGTTTGAATGATGAATTTAGACCTGTAAAATATTATAACAGTTTCGGTCATTTTCACTATCTGTTCACCAAGTTTTAATAACAAAATTTCTAAATTACCAGACAAAAATCTTCTTTATCATTTGCCCTTACTATCCACACATACACCTGAGGCAGTTTCCTGTGGCTGCTGGGTATGCAAAAAGAGACTCTAAGGCCTTTAAACACATGAATTCACAGCTCAATCCTTCATTAGGGGACGTATTAGAATCTATATGCTGCGGACTCTGTAACGGGAGCACACTGCGTCAGCCACCACCATCCTATTGAACATATAAGCTCATGGCTTAGGCTGCACATTGGAATACCTGGAGAGTTTTAAAAAATACAAATACCTGGGCCTCATCCTTAGAGATTCTGATTTAATTTGTTTGTGGTGGGACCTAAGCGTCTATCTTTGTAATACTCCTCATGTATTTTTAAAGTTCAGTGTTGAACTTCAGATCACTTCAGGCCCGGATTGTTATCAGTTTCCATCTACATTGTGATTAAGCGTGTGTGAATAGATATCCTATCTGATAGCCAATGGCTATGTCACCAGACGGCCCTCGGTAAATGATTAGCACTCATTTCCCCTTGGACATACCCCACAGAATGCACCTCGCCAATAAACAGAAACTACATGTAAACTACATGTAAACAGAAACTGCATGTAAACTAGTAAAGCAATTGAGATTTACCTAAAGCAGTACCTCAGTGACTGCTGAGAAAAGAAAATAGAGTATAGTCTCTGGCCAGGGATGTGGTACAGAAGACGCCTGTGTTGGGATGGTGAGGGAGGGAGGCCTTGGATGGTTAGAATTTCTTCCATTCTCTGATTCTGTGATTCTAGGAATCTGAGGCCTGGAAGGTAGAGCGGCAGTGGGCTTAGGGGAAAGACTGGAACAACAGAGAGAGACGGTTTTGAAGTCTCTTCATCTCTAGTGAGTGTTCCTCCTCACATTCTGCATTCCGGCCAAACTGAACCGATTTACCTCTTCACACGTCGCATTCACGCTCCATTCTGAGTCTTTGTACACACGCTATTCTCTTTCTTTTAAATACCCTCTTCCTTCGCCAAACGTCTACCATCTTTCAGTCTTGGCTGACACTTCCTCCTAGGATATAAGGGACCAGTCCTAGCATTTGTCACCAGATAACTGCCTCTGTGTTTATCTGTATGTCCTATGTTACTGTAAAATGCCTGAAAGTGTGCTTTGTATTTGAACCTTGTTTGTTCACCTGTATGACCTCCGTGTACTGTACCGCCAATGTCTAGCACATGGTATAAAGGAAATGTAAACACAGAGTGCTTACATTGGTCACGTAAATGAGGAAAACTTGTGGGTAGACCTGAGAAATACATTAAAGTAGTAATAACTTAAGTTTCTTTTTTTTTAATGTTTACCTTAATTATGAAACTTATAAGGAAAGGAAACCCTTAATGTGATTATTCCCCCTAAATCCCTTTACAAATGACTTTTCCCTTGTATTTCTTAAGCTCATACATTGAAATATTCACATTTGAAATCTCCACTGTATTTTTTCAGGTAAAGTCCTTTGGTCCAAATGATGCACAGTTCCCAGAGTAAAAATGTCTATGACCATATTTATGAGCATAAAGTCAAGTTTACAATTTAAATAATTATAAGTATTCAACAAACTTTCTCAATTGGTTTTATCAGAAATTCAAATTTACAAGATGAAAATATGTTTTTATAAACTGACACATTTATTATTTTATATAAGCCTATTTTGGATTCTGTTCATGATATTCTTGTATTTATTTCACAGTATGACTGAGACTCAATGTGATTACCAGAACCCAGTCAAGAAGCTATACTAACACACTGAAATAATAATCTTGCAAATTCGGTGTTCTTCATTGTGCATTTCCACCACAATTTATTTGGTACCGAGTGTGCATCAATCACAGGAAATAGAAAAATCTCTGTGAGACATTCAGAATGCTAAGTAGCATTGCTTTGGGACAAATATAACAGAGTGTGGTCAGCTCTTTGAGGGGCTGAATCCAGAGTGGGGTGATGTGACGCTGTCTTTGCTCTGTTCGATGTCAGTACAAACTGCACATAACACCCCCGCAGGCAGCTACTCCTGCGCGGGACTCTGGGGGCTGCACTGGTGGGGATGTGGTGCAGGGGTAGTCGGAACCAGCAGCAGCAGCAGGGGTGAAGCAGGCTTCGAAGGGCTCCCATGGGGACAGGAGCCAAAGGAGGAGGGGAGAGGTAGAGCAGCTGAGATGGCGTTGCACATGGGGACAACAGGGGACGCAGCCTGAGACTTTCAGTGATAACATCTGTAGTGTCCCCGTCATTTTTCCAATGAACATGAGAATCAGGGCAAACTTATTTGTTAGCAAAATGGTGACTTCACATTTCTTCCTAGTTGTAATGCCATGGAAAACATATTATTATATATAATATAATAATAATATAATATTATTATTATTTTGTTTTCTGAGGAAGTTTTCACCTGAAATTACATGCTTTTGATTTTATTTTCCTATGCTATAGATATTATCTTGCTTATTCATCGTGCAATACTCCTAAGCAGTTAGAATTGGCCAGAGATAATTGTTTCCACTTCACAGATAGATTGATGCAGAGAAAGTCTTTTTGTATCTGGTCATGCAATAGCCTCAGGCAATTAATCAATCAGAAATAAAGCCAGGATTCTCCAACTTCTGACCTTACTATCTCTTGACTGACTATATAGCCTGGCTGGAGGAGTCGGGGGTGTTAGTAACGGGAGACACCAAAAACCTTGATTCTTAGTGGTTATTTAAATTTCCAGCAGCAAGGATCACTTGAAGCCAGGAGTTCGAGACCAGACTGGGCAACAGAATAAGATCCTATCTCATAGATACATAGATACATAGATACATACATACATACATACATACATAAATAGATAGACCAAGAAGTTCCTGGCAGGCAATGGAAACATACAAGTCCATGAATTAGCAAGAGGGTTTGCTTTCCACTGGTGGCTCTGCTACTCATTTGTTGTGTGACCTTTCAGCAAATCACTTCTTCGCCTCTCCAGGTTTCATTTCTCCCTTTGCAGTTGAGGTAGATAGTTGGACCAAATCTGAGATGATTGACCATGGAACCTCCATCCCCCTTACCAGGCCCATCATCTATGAGTGGATTTCAGGGAGTTGACAGATCTCCTAAACTTCTGTACAACATGTGGAACACATGCAGTTTTCTAACCAGGGGGTTCAGAGATAATATCAGATTTTCAAAGAAGTCTATGATCAAAAATCACAACAAACAAATGAACAAAATTAGAATATATAATTTCAAAGGCCGTAATTGACTTAAATACTTACGATTCCAAGTATTTTAGGATTAAATATGATATGTAAGAAGAAAAGCTCTTTGCCCAGTGTAATTTCCAAGTATTAATGGTTATAGAATTTCAAAACAAATGGCCACAAAGTCAGTCTCAGAGGGATGTGGGTAAATATGAGAGGGCAATTCATTCTATCGGTATGTATGAATGCGCTTGCAATTCTGCTGCTTTGAAGTCTTCGTTTGTCTTCATTTCAGGTTATGTGCCTCCGTTTCCTTTGTGGGAACTCCTGAGGAATTGTTGAATCATTCATTTTGCAGACAAGTGGGTGCTCTGACTTCTCACAATATGTTAATGTTTTAAATAAAAATGTTCCTAAGAGGGCAAATTTAGTTGAGATTCTAATATGTACAGCTCATATGTTTGTTGCAAATGCAATTAAATGCATCATGTGGAATTCATGAAATCATTCCAGAAGCTGTATATGGTTTTTGGAGAAAAAAGGAGGAGAAGAAGAAGATTTGGCAGCAGACGGGGGAGTTTCCTTGAAGTTTCTGAATGCTTGCATTGTTCCCAGAGCACTTGGAACTTGTCTGTTTTGAAATTCTTATCATTATATGCATGGGAAAATGTAGCAATTTCTTATTTGGAGGATACGGTGAAATGAATGGTGGTCCATCTGGTGGTCAGGGAAATGTTTAATGATTCCCAAGTTAATTTTTTCTGTTCGACTCTGGAATGTCTGACATGCACATTCCCATGCAAATACCCTTAGACCTCTCTTTCCAGGCAACAACAACTGTGCCAGTGTTTGCATCTGTGCAAAGACTGAAGCCACTACTCTAAGGTCATGAAATTCTAGACTGTCAGCAGCAACCCTGTCTCTGTTGTTACTGTCCTTACTTCCTCCTCCATCACCATTTCTAACACATTCTTCACACAGATGTTTTCTAGATTTCTCCTCACAGTAAGAATTATCTTACTCATGCATCCCTGTTCCTACATTTATGAAGTCTTTTATTTTTTCTCTCCCTATGTATATTGTCTGTCTTAGCAAATTTGTTCAACACATGTCTGGCAAGCTGCTTAATATTAAAAATAGAAAGATGAATTTTAAAAGGGTTTTTAGCATTGCAGGGAATCGCAGTTGTATAGATGAAATAGACATGTAGACAATTACACTTTTTTTTTAGCATTTGTCAAAATGGTAATTAATCAACCTATTATTTAACTTTGTCTCTCTCGCCAGGGACCATGGCTGTCTGTTCAATGTTATTCCCAGCACCTAGCTCAGTGCCTGACACATAGTAGGGGCAAACCATGTATTTGTTGAATTAATTAATGAATTATAGCTAGGACAATAATATTCTAATAGAGGTTTCCATGGAGGCATCTAGGATCTTTTTACTTCTTCATAGAGAGATCAGAAGCCTTACAAAAAAGAAAATGTCTCAGCTGAGACTTATAAAAATCAGTAGGCCTTGAGGAAAACAGGTAAATTAAATAGTTAACCTGTTATATGCAGCAAAGGATAAGTATAGAAGCTGTTAGGAGACACAGCTGAAAAAAACTTTTTTTTTTTTTCTGTAGGTTAGCATTTCCTAAAGTGTATTCTGAGGACACTGGTCCTGTTTGTTCAGAGAAAATAGTTTTCCATGGGCAGTAGTGTGCTTGTAAATGTTTAGCAACTGGCTTCCTTGAAAAAATTAAAAGTCCTGATTTGTAGCAGTTGTTGGGAAGAGACACAAAATAGCACACCATTTTATAGTATTTCCACCAGGGAGATACAGAGACATGCATAACCTCAAGAACACAGATGACAGTAATATGTAGTAACATGATTAGGAAGTGATGAATTTGAGTACTTATTATTTTGGTTTTTAATATGCTTTAATTGTAAGTTTATGTTATTTAATTTTTACCATGCCTTTTAACAACTGGCTTTCAAAATTCTTAAAGCTTTAACATTTGGATTTTATAAGCTGACACAAGCTGGGTGCTGCATACTACGCCTCAAGTACATTCAGGGAACATTGCTTAGCATAGTTTCCTTTTAGAGATTCATCACGCATATTTGTAATATATTAAAGAGCCTGAGAAGTCTTGAAGCAAAAGCACATGTCTATCTTAGTTTGCTGATTGGACAAGAAAACCCATTTTAAGCAATACCAGGGATTAACAAGTCCCCGAACCAGAGTAACGTGGCATCATATGTTTTGAGAGCATGAGGACTCGTTGATCAATGTGCTTATCTCTTTAATATTACTGGAAATAGTAATAGAATTTACGATTTTCCTTTTTTTTTATTTTTCTTTTTCCCAATTCCTAATAAAAGTAATTTGCTCTCATTAGAATGCCTTCTCTGAATCACATTTTACCTTTTAAAATTTCTGTTTAAGACACACCTCTTCTAAGCGGTTTGTTTGTTTACAGGCAATTGTCTACTGGTTGTGGTTACACTCATTACCCCAATTTTCTATTTCAGTCTAAATCTTACCCTGACAATTTCTACTTTCCCAATAACTGTTTTATTTTTTCCTATATCATACAATTTCTATCAGATACATGTAGTTTAAACATAATTATAACATAGATTAGTGTTCATGCTTGTCTCACCTGTGCTAGTAGATCACTGTCTCATAGAGCAGACTCTGTGCCTTCCATATTTTTATAATTCTAACATTGCCTGATACAGAGTTCCATAAAGCATTTTTGTCTATAAAAATAATATATTCCCAACCTAACAAACTGATATGATAAAGAAGAGGTAACACACAGCTTCAGAATGCTCAGGTCTGTTTCTAGCTTATGCAAGCTTGTTAACCAGAGCTAGAAGCCAATATAGTGGAAGATTTTGGCAACAGTTGGAAAATAATTCTGAATCTACATAATGATTAGCTAAAGCAGAGGGCTGACTGTTACCCTTTTAGTTGTCATTTGAATCTAAGACTCTCCTGGGAGTGTGCCAAAAGAATACATAAAAGAACCTTTATCCTCCTATTTACTCATTAATCTCTTCCCAGTCCTCCTCCCCCTTCTTTTCTTCCCCTTCCTGCTGTCCTCCTCTCCCTCCCACCCTGCTCCCATCACTCTCTCCCCTTTCTCTTCATTAATTTCAGTGCTATATAGAATAATCTTTCCATTCCCAGCATACTCTACAAACTATAGAAATAGAGCTGCCAACTTTAGAAATGAGAGGTGGAAAGGATTAAGAAATAAAAAGCAGTTATTATCATATTGTTTCCTGTGGCCACTGTACTCCTTACCAACAGACTTCTTGATTTATTTCCCTAGAAATTTGAGAAACTTGGCAGGTGGCTCTCTAGCGCCCACTCTTACCTTAAACTCCTAGAAGTGCCAACAATCCTCTATAATGCTATTATGTTGAATAATGGTGTAGGGAAATAACCCAACTTGTTTACGTTAGTATTGCTTCATGTTGAACTATGTCTATGATACGAAGAGTATATTTAAGAACTTTTCCTCCCAATATTGCATTGTAAAATTAGAATACTTATTTTACTATTGAATAAATTTATATATTATGTTAGTAATAGGAGAAATCACAGAAACCATATTGTCGAACTGCATCTACAGTGTTCCAAAGAAGAAAAAACTTAAATGCACAAAACTCGCTTGCTGAAGGTATATGGTAGAAAGCAGTTACTCAGGTTCTCTCCTTAAAATTGATATAATTTAGTGTTTTTAAGGAATATTTATTCCTTATTTCCTAAAAGATGTCTATTGTTTCTTCATCTGGCTTTTGGAGACCTATTCCTTTACTTTTCCCTCTTTTATTTTTTTAGGAGTTTCCCCCAGGTTGGGGAAAAGGGGACCTCCCTGAACCTGCACAGTTTATTGGATGATGAAAGGTTGGGTTGACCTTAGGGGCCTTGGGGAAGGATAGAATGCGGGCTTGTTCCACAGAGAGGAAAAGCCCTTGAGGCACTAGCTTTAGAGTCAGATGTGTGTTCCTCCAGGTCTAAAGATCTTATGTGCCCCTCCTGTGAGAGGGAAGCAGTTTGGCCACCTTTTTCATAATCAGTGATTATGGTATGTATTACTATTTGCGGAGAATTTGCCATTTAAAAGATGGCAACTTAACATTCCATCCCACCACTTAAGCAAAAGTAGAAGAGTGGTCAAAAATAAGCACTTAAATTGCCGTTGCTCTTTCAAAATCCAGGCTATGTCATTGAATGCATGACTGTTAGGAAAGTATGTTAACCGAGGCCCATGCAGGATGTGTAATTGTTGCGAGATTCTGACATCAGGGGCAATGCATGGCAGCAATGCTGGGCAAGGTGGCCACAGGCAAGAGAAGGAGCCTTGAGTTAAAGGAAGTGCGTTTCTATCATGATGGAGTAATTGGTCCTGATCTTGACGCCCTGCTGGCAAAATATATTAAACAACATTGGATGACGGGCAGCACCGGGCAGAGATTCTTGAGAGAAAGAGAACAGATAAGGTGAGCCCTACAATCCTCTTAGCTCTCCACCTGGAGGCTCTTTCCGGGTTGCTTCACAAGAAGGGGAATTCAAGCAGGGGTGGGGCTTTCCGAGAGTCCACTGAGGAGCCAGATTCTGCATTCACGGAGGACGAGGAGCTTCAATTTATGTGGCAAAGCACCAGCGAGGAAGCAGCTAGGCAGACAAAAAGAGCTACAGGAATTTGCATAATGGTCTCCTTAAGTCTGTTGCTGAATTCCAAGCTGCGGAGCGGCAGGGTGAAACTATGTGGCCGGGGTAAGAACTACCGGGGGGCTGATAAATTTCCAGAACTCACACAAGGCTGAGAGGCTTTCAAGTTCCAAATACCCAGAGTAGAAAGACCGCATTAAAAAGATCAATAAAAAAGAGAAAAGACCCAAATTGCCAATATCTGAAATAAAAGAGAAGTCATCACTCTAGATCTGTCGGTGAAGAACAGTAAGGGAATATGAACAGCGTGACGCTAATACATTTGGTAACTTTGATTAATGGACGAATTCCTCGAATGGCACGAATTACTAAAACTGACACAAGATGAATTAGCAAATCTGAATAAGTCTGTGAAGTTGCCTCGTCTTGAGGCGGTACTTCGGGCTTCGCCATCCTTCCTGGCTTTGGCTAAGGTAGCAGAGTGGCTTCCCTAACAAAGCTCAACGTAAAGGCCGCAGCAGCTTATGCAGAGGAAGGGCTTGAGACAGAGAGGGTGTCTAGATGTGAAAGCACCAAAGTAGAGAAGGTAAAAAGATAATAATGCAAGCAAACATCCCCGAGAAATTCCTCATTGAAGAGGCAAAATGATAAAGTGAAGCTTGTGAGAAAGATTGAGGAATACCATTCAGAGAGAACGAAGCTTGGAGTGGAGCCATTAGGGGGGGATTCACTTGAGCGTCAGGAGATAATTCATAAAACAAGGATGCAGAGGAGACAGGTAAAGTTAGGATTCTTAGGACAGGTGAAAGGGTTGGTTTTGAAAATGGGAGCAGGATATTCCCTTTTTGTTATGACAAAATTGGAGAGGGGGACAGGAGGAAATAAAATTTTTGGATTAGAAAAGAAGGAAATCAGCAAAACTTACAGTTAATGGTTTAAATCTTTCCAATAACATCGCCTCTGAGTTTCAGTGTCAGAAACAATTAGGAATTTGAGGACTGTGGAAAGCATATGAACTAGTGTCTGGGGGACAGGATGAAAAAGATTGCCAATCAGTTCAAACCTGGCTGAATATTCCCTGCACGCACTTGGAATAGGTGCAGTCAGCAGCCGTGGGTGTGGGAATGGTGGAGATAGTAGGATTTGACCACAGTCGAGGCTCCTCATTGCCCATATGTCAAAATGTTAGGGAACGAGGGATTCTAAGTTGGTTTTTTTTTTTTTTTTTTTGACATCACCGAAATGATTTAATATGAAGTCTAGTCTGGGACGATAAAATTGTGGCTGAGATTATCACAAATAACAAGAGTCAAGAAGAAGTTCTCTGAGATGTAGGACCCTCTCCCGTGGAGTGAGAAGTTCTCATTCATCTTCTTGTGCTACCATTTAATGTATACTTCAAATACGTAATCTTATTTTTTAATTAAAAATTCATATTTTCTTTAAAATATTCTTTGCTAGAAAAATATTCAGTTATGCTAAAACTTGCATGAATGGTAGCCAATTGCAGTGAATAACATCTCTCATGCTCAGAGAGAGATTCTTCATTCTAAACGTGCATCCTTTCTTTTCAAGGCTAAGCCCAGTTTTTACTGAATATCCTTAAGAGAGAGGCCTGCCAGTTGTTCAGTCACTAATCAGCTTTCCCTTCACCAAGATTAATTATATGGCTATAGTCACATTTTGTTTGGTAATACTCTCCTAATAATCCATTAGGTTGAACCATATGAAACCGTCATTTTTGTTTTTTCATGTTGGGTAAAAATGCCAGTTCGAGTTAAGCTGAATTTCACTGACAATCTTGTGAGATTAGCTTAGCTAACATATACGTCCCTTTTGAAAATCAAGATGTAAGTTAAAAACACCAATTATAAAATTAATAGAGCTCACTAGCTTAACAAAAATTTTACCTTCCTTTCTTTTGTATTGATTGATAAAAAAGACATTATGTCAATTTTCCAATTTTCCAGTTTCATAGTTCATAAATGGTCAGGTATCCACAGTTTCATATGGTTCTACCTAATACCTCAAATTTCATTTCTCTAAGTTTGCAGATATTAGAACTAGACCTAGAGTTTGGTTGTTATTGAGTGGAGTGAAGAATTACAGTTGGCATATGCCACGAATTATTTTGAATATTAAACCTTTTTTTTTTTTCTTTTGTGAGACAGAGTTGCTCTGTCGCTGGGCTAGAGTGTGGTGGAATCATCATAGCTAACTGAAACCTGAAACTCCTGGGCTCAAGGGATTCTCCTGCTTCAGTCTCCCAAGTAGCTGGGACTACAGGTGTGCAGCGCTACACCCTGCTAATTTTTCTAATATAGTAGAGACAGGGTCTTGCTCTTGTGCAGGCTGGTCTCAAACTCCTGGTCTGAAGCAATCCTCCTGCCTTGGCCTCCCAGAGTGCTAGGATTACAGGCATGAGCCACCAGGCCTGGCCTAATTATCAAACTCTTAATAATAGTATAATAGTAGCAATACTGCCTTTGAAAGAATGTAGCGCCACTAATCTTTCATGACTGTAAAAATGTAGTTCCCTCTCAGATCCTTCCAAGTCATGTTCACTGATAGCCTATTTCCTGTCTTTTATTTGCATTGTGTTTTTTCTTCTTAGCTCCATTATGCAGCTCTTACTCCATTTCATTTCTTCCCCACCAACTTCAGCTTAATACTTGAAACACCAATTCAGCTTGCAAACTTCATGAAAATGTGTCAGTATTTTATTATCTATATAGATAAAACATTGTAAAGCCTCAGAGGCAGACATTCACATTACAAGGAACCTCTGTAGCCCATGTTTGTGGGTTGATGAGATTTTCAAATGAACAGTTAACTCCCCTGGGAATTAATGGAATAGAATGAACTAGAACCCCATTTAGCACAGTTTTGTAGGGCAACAGTCTGGTGTGGTGTAAGGAAGAAAAACTTTTCCTTTACTCTCTTAGGTTTTCTGGCTCGGCCTGAGAATTAAGCTGACATACAATGGATTAACTGGAGAATATGTGCTCACCTTCACAGGAAAAAAATGAAGAACCAAACAAGTGGTTAGGATTGAGAAATTATTATGTACCTTTTTTCAATCAAAGACTGATAAATTTGTGGAGAAGAGACAAGACAAAGAAAAAAGAGTTTAAACTTGAAGGGGTGGTAAACTGTGGGAAAGTGACTATGAAGATATGGGGGAAACTGATGGAAGATAAAGGTTATTTTAGTAGCTTTGTTTGCACAGTTCCATTTTAGGGTCAATTCCCAATCTCCCGTGATAAGAATGTTCTTCCTTTCCTGTGTAGGCATCTTTCTCATGGGAAATTTTATGACATATTTTTAGTTAGAAACAGGGAGTTCAGAGACCCCTTCTTGTATCTGCTGTGTCCTAAGGACCCTCAGCTCAAAATGATCACTATGCCAAAGGGACATATTTTGGGTGGCATGTTCTGAACCCATTCAATGGCATGACTGTGTTCTCTGTTCAGGGTATTGCACAGCTAAAATCAAAATATAGGCTGGGCTGATATGTTGCCTGGAGATTCTGGGGGAAAATCCACTTACAAGTTCATTCTTGTTTTTGGCAGAATTCAGTTCCTTGTGGTTGTAGGACTGAGGTCTCTGATTCCTAGCTGTCTGCCAGTCAAGGACCACTGTCAGCAGCTCAAGGCTGCCCACATTCTTTGACGTATGGCCCTTACATCATTGAGCCAGAAACAGAACATCGAATTCTTCTCATGCTTCTAATCTCCAGCTACTTCTGCCTGCAACCTTCTTTTTTAATATATCCAAAGTTTAATATGTTAATATTAACATATTAATATGTGAATATAAACATATATATTAATACATAGGGCTGAAAGTCCTATAATATATTTCAAGTGCAAAGTAAGTCATTTGAGATTATGTGTGGCCCTGCTTGCCCTGTCAATGTATAAATTTGTAGCACCTATTCCAATGTGATGTTGCAGAAAGATTTAAGAAAAAAAATCCTCTAAATTGATGTCTTCTAAAGAAATAGATGATGTACATTCTCTATTCTCTAGAGTAACCTTTGGACAACTAAGATCAAATTCTTTGTGTTGAGGGTTAGGGTTGAGACATGAGAACCCCAGGAGTGGGACAAGACTTTGCCAAAGAGCAACCTGTGAACTTGTCAGTTCACTGAGCAAACACTGCTCCATCTTGAGGGGGACATTCCACCAATCAGGGATGTCTGCAAGCAGACCCTGCCATGAAGCCTGAGGGACACAGCCTGGATGTCTGCAAAGGGACCTGGGCTTGTAATCCGAAGGCAGAGAGAATGATCAAAGGATGTCAACCCAGCAGATAAGAGCAGTTTGCTATTCTAAGCCTAAGGCAATGTTCCTGTCTCTCTCCAGAGTTCATGTCTCAGTAAATGAGGAAATAGATAAAGTAGAGAGAAGTACGTGGTCTCCTTGTTCCCCTTTGGATTATATGCTTTACTGCTGACTCACAATTTTATCTTTAACTTGTGTATACTTAGCTAGTTTATTGTTACTTTGGCAGACCTCGAAACTTAGAATCATGATATGTACATGTAAATCGGTGACTGATAATAATTGTTTGCTGAAAGAATATATATTGATGTGGGACTCCACATGTTTCCTCCTGGCTCATGGGAATGCTGGGGGACCCCTGATTTCCCCACCACTTTCATCAATACTTTGTATCTGTCTCTTTTATTTCCAATCTCTTGTGACGTTCCTGCCTGGGACCCAATTTGTTGGGAGAGTCACGAACTCCTGGCGTCTTTGAAAAAGAACAACCATTTTCTTCCTTTTATTATAATGCATGTTTCTCTAACACCTATCACAGTAAGTCCTAGGTACATTATAGAATAAGTATTGGTCTTCTTTATACTAACAGTCACATGTGTTTTGACTTTGTACTTATGACTCATACTTTCAGGCAACATTTATGCCAAGTATGTCAAGGAGCATTTGGATTTCTGTTTGCTTATTTGCTATCTACTGTTGACTTATGAGTATGCAATTGCACGTCCCCATTTCTGTTGACTTTTTAAAATGTGTTTCTTCAGAACAAAATTTTTTCATTTTGGGTAAAAATGCCAGTTTGAGTTAAGTTGGATTTCACTGATAATCTTGTGAGTACTTAGCTAACATATACTGTCCCTTTCTAAAATACATATGTAAGTTAAAAGGACCAATTATAAAATTAATAGGGCTTAGTAACTTAACAAAATTCTACCTTCCTTGCTCTTGCATTGATTGATAAAAAAGAAGTGTTAATTTTCCAATTTTCCATTCTAATTCTAAAAAAGGGATGAATTTCTAATTTTTAACTTAGAATGTCCCATAATTATATGCTTTTCAGAATTTAATTTGTATAACTGATATTTTTCACTTTTATTTGCCATTGATTTGATATGGTTTAGTTATCTAGATATTGTGCAAACAGCTCCAAAACTTGGTGATAAAGCATTATTTTCCATATCCAATTATGTTAGTGAAGTCCTTGAATTAGTCTTGTTTAGAGATAACTGTCCACCTGAAATGACTCTGACTAACATGAAATGTTTTCTGGTGAGCAATTCTCCAAGCTTTAAGGCATCTCGGCACTCTGTTTGGTTCCTCACTGTAATTCAAAGGATTTGGCGTTAGGGAAATATTTGTAAAACCTCAAAATCATGCACTAAAATTTTTTTCAAGCAGCCACATTAATGGTAATAACTCTACAAGTGAACATTTAGTTTATCCTGCCTACCAAATATATAAATGTTTATATCTTTGAAAATGGAAGAGTGTGCAGATTAAATAAATTACAAAATATTATTTATCTTGTTGTAATATCTCTGATCCAGCATTCGGAAGGGGTTTCTCTTCTGGGTAAAAGATGTTCTTGTGCTGTCTCTCATTACTTCATTGCTTAGCAGAATATCAATTTCTGCTCTTTCCTGGGCTTTCATTTTTCTGCACCACGACCCAGGTCATCTTACGTCTCAGTTTCTTAGGGAGGTGGGATGTGTATGAGTGTGGGGATAGAGGCGTAGGAGGTAGGTTAAAACTCCAGAAGCAACCTCATTTTGCAAAATATATGCAATGATCAAGTATATTAAGGTAAAAATCTCTGAAATCTATGACAAGTTTCAATGTCCTAAGAAGCAAATTGATTTTATTCTACTGATTTTCTTAGGAAACAATATACTCATCATTATTTTAAGTTATCATTCCCTGGAAAATCTTTCTTTCATTTTCTTGTTAAGAAACAAGAAACACTCTTCTCCACCAAAGTCAGATAATCATTGGCGAAGTGGAGATGTCCATCTCCAGCAGGGAATGGGGTGACCAGGAGAAGCTGAGCAGATCGTGAGCTACAATGACTTTCCAGCTTCTCTGAGTCACGTCTACTTTTACTACTTCATCTGAAATACAAATTCCCAGAATGCAAGACACACCCATATTCCAATGTAAGTACAAAAACAAAATTGAAAGCCAACCACAGTTGAGTTTTTTATTGCCTACCACTTTGATTGATCTTGTCCCCTCTCCCATCCATCCCTTTCACCCCAAATACCTTGAATAATCAGAAGCTCTCTCTGATTACTGGGAAAAACAAATGTGACAAAGAGGTAATTTATACAAGGGGCTTCCCTATGTAGCTAGATATCCAATTGGCCAGAACCCCGCCACCCCCGTCCTCTTGCTAAATGCTCTGAACCCTACCAGGTATTATTGATGTGTTATTTCTCAGTGGTACAGCTGACCTTTACTGAGAGAGGGAAATGCAGAGACAGACTCTCATATGCAGCCCTTGCTGCTGTTGGGCCTGTTTTCTTTTCTCACACAAGATTAAGGGTAGGCTTACTTGAGATCCTATGTTCTGGCAAGCCTTGTTGCTGAACTTGGCAGGAACATTCAAATATCTTTATTAGAAGCCATGAATCAAGTTCCATTGCAGAATTCATAAGCTTCCAAATCTGACTGCCTTCTTTTGTCAACCTCACAAAAAGGTGCGGCTTAAAATAAAGTTTATTTTGAAGTGCAAAGATCCTGTTGTAATCTTGTTCCATAGCATAAGTAGGAAGTCTTCATTTAAATTAAAACAATCAGTCTGTGATTTAAAAATCTGTCAACAGAAGTTCCAAACATAATCTAGAGAATTTTGCCAAAGAAAAGAGTTGGGCTGCAAAGGAACTGTAACAGATTTTGACAATGCCAATATTTTCTTTGAGCCTGATGAAAATCCATTGGCTTTTGTTCTTTAAAGATGCACATTAGGATAGTTTTAATGGGAAATTCTGTTTGTACTTTCTTAGAGCAAAGGTTTGATATTGCCTTCAAGTCCAGAAATCTAGCCCATGGGAATCTAAAATCTCAGAGATCTACAAGACTTGGCCTGCCATTTAGGCATGAGCCCAGCCATCAAGAAAAGCTATAGACAATGAGAGAATTTTGTAAATACTGATGAGAAAAAGTTTAGCACGTATGTAGTGTAGACTCTCCTGAACCTGAGTCTTGCTTTTACAGTGTGACCTGCAGCCTAGAGGACCCTTGCAAGTGAAAGGTGGCATTCAGCAGACAAATCTGGAAGCCAGGTTCTCTATCAAGGTGAAAAGAGGGAAAAGATAAGAGTATCAGTCCACAGAGATCAATAAAGGGAAGATAGCACCCTCAAGGATGGTTTTGGTGTCTATTAACATTCTGTACAGGTGACGGGATAGACTAGAATAAAAATTCTGGTCTAACTCTGAGAATCATAAAATTGTACAGATAAACCAGGTTTAATGGCATTTTTAGAAGATCAGTAGGTGGTCAAATCATTGTCTAGGTTTGCTACAATTGTGCATGTGAATGCGTGATAGACCTATTGCTTTGCACAGAGCAAAACTATTCTGTGCACTGTTTATGAAAATACCTTTGTTGAGTTGAAGGCATTAGCTTTATATCAGAAATGCTGTGTTTTGGTGTCGTTTATTATTATTTCATAGAAAATAATTCCACATTAAAATAAAGAAGGAAAGGCACTAGCTAGTTCAGCTCCTATTTCTGATTCTGTGAAACTTTGATAATTGACCTGTGGATTTAGTGGACTAAATGATGAATGTGTATTATGTCACTTTAAGTCTCAGATTACTCAGGAATGCATTTTTTTTTTTTTTTCAGTTGTGTAATAGGAGCTGACTGAAAACACAGGTTAAATCCTATCACCTTCATAGTGTCTGTCTATTGCTCTTAATTGTTCAGGGGCACTATGCCAGTGTACAACCCTGTTATTTTCGGAGGGTAAACTAGGAAATGGAACACCCTAGCTATATATGAGCGCGCTTACACTCTGCCTGTGTGCTCACGGCTACTGTATGCTGTAAACACTCTGTTTATTAAGTTTTACAGCACGAACTTAACTGAGTGCCTGAGAAAACAACCCAACAACCCGCCATTGTTTTTCACCAGTTGCCATCCATTAAGAACATTTTGACTTGGAAGTTTATCCTCCCCTTCCTATACATCTAAAGCCTCTGTCAAATGGAGTTTGAGCAATCTTTCGAAGATTTAGGAGGTACATGATTACTTTATACTGAAAGTCTGGCTTCTTGTGTTTTGTTTTTGTTTTTGTTTTTTGGTAATTACCGTGCACTTCCCCTCTGGTACAGACTCCCCTTCACAGAAATCCCCATAAACTAAACTTTCCATGAGGCGGAGAGATGAAGAAGGATCACCTCTGTTTTAGTTTCCTCCATAGAATAAGCATATTTGTTTCATATCACAAGAGGCTGACAGGTTTGGGCTCTGCTTCCAGATGTCCAGTTGGTTTAATAAAAGAAGGAATATACATGACATATTTTCTTTTTCTGATCCAGAAAGGAACAGCTTTATGTCAAGTCAACTTGTAAGTAATAAGTTGAAGGAAACTGCTATGTAAATAAAAAAGACTGATAAAACAGAAGAAAACAGGGCAGGGAGAGGCACCCTGCCCAGAAAAAAAAAAAAGGCATATAGTAAAAAATGACTTCTTTTAAACAAAGACTGAAATGTTTATATGACTTACCACAGTCTGAGTTTATGTGTAGCTGTAGCCCCTAAGGTGATCTTACATCCAATATCTTTGTGCAAACAGCTAGTGCTTTAAGGTCTTCACTATAATACGTTAAGACCGTGTTGTGAGTTAAAACTGAAAGAAAAAAGGAACAGTGTGAGTAAGCAAGTTAAGACTTCAAAGGCTTACCTAAGGGCAGACATTCACCAACATCCAGACACACACAGTTTAGAGCGACTTTGATTTATACTTATTCAAAACTCCTTAACCCCTAAAAATTAAAACTTTCCTTTCCCATAGAAGGTTCAGTACAGTACTTTTAGAGCCTCTTGATTTTATCTTTTAACAGAAATATATGTGTGTGTGTATATATATATATGTATATATATACATATATATATATAGCTTGCTCTTTTATTCTACGTTATCCACCTTAAACAAGAAAGACTGAAAGAGTCCTTAGTAGAGGATTTTTGCAATTTCATCTCGGTTATATCAACAATTTAACAATAACAAACTAGTTTTTTGAGAGAAAAAATGGAATGGGAAAATACTAAAAATAGGAATGTTAGATGGAGACTTGAAATGTT